>APFE030719999.1:192829-216695 GCA_000404065.3 Pinus taeda
TTTCTTTAAACCATCCATCTTAGCTTCTATTACTTTTTGTGAGAGTGAATTTTGTTGCACTTGGTCTCGTAATTTTGATATATCATGTTGCATTTCTTCCTCTTCTTCATGAGTCATGCTAGATCTTTTAGGTTGCTTACTAGGTGTTTTCATTTTCTTTCTTCTAGGCATAAATTAATGATAATAATGCTTCAGTATGCCCTTTGAATTCCTTCAAACTAATTTTTCAAACCAAACTTATGCAAAATTTAAAAAAACTACACACCTTTTTTCACTTTGTAAGAGCTCGATATTGAATCTATGGTATCTCTATAATTTTGGATCTCCAAGGTATGAAATTGTGTCCTACAATAGCCTATAATTCCTCTTTCCAACTCCATAAGTCTGATCAAGATTAGATTCTCCAAGGAATAGTTATGCCAAATCTCCCACGATGACCTGATTATAGACTGGTTCAGTAGAGAGAACTTGTATGAAGTGCCACGTGTCACTGTTTAGACCTTAGGACCTGAAACCGATACACAAATAACTACAGGTCATTCTGTTTCTGTAAATTTATACGAAATTTCAATCTGATGCTCATAGAGAAAGTTATGACGAATTTCCCCAGGTCACATGTTTGAGATATAATTCAGGAGCCTGCAAAAACCCTAAATTCCTTGGATCCTATCTCCGAAAATATAGCGACAAAAGATCTGAAATTCAGACCTAAGGTTCATCTAGATTTAAGCTCAAATGGGTTTTAATGTATACTTCGGAAACGTCGCAGAAAATAATTTATAGTGAAAATGCCACGATGACTTGTTTGGAGCAGTGAAACCCTAGAATCCAAAGCTTTGATACCAAATGTTATGTAACCAACTCACAAAATAGAAGAAAATATAGATCAACGACTTCAAAATTAGCGTCTTCGAGGGGGAAAACTCCTTTACATTACACAAATGAATAATCCTTGGATGATACAAATGAAAAAACATCATTTCTATATATAGGAGTCTAAGGGGTCACAATATAATCAAAGATGACATAACAATAATAATATAAGGGCACAACAATAACAATAGTGGGCTTGCATGGGGCACAATAATAAAAATATGGGGACAATAGGAGCACAACAATAACAATAAGCGCTACAATGAAAATAGTAATGGAGGAATCACTAGTATTATAAGGACCTAACAGAGAACTCTTGGATGGAGGTCAAGATCACATCGTATGGCTTTAGGTGCTTCTTGAAGGCCATAGACACCCTCGAATGATTGTTATGGGCTGACACTGTGTCATTTTCTTTGCCTATTCTGAGTGTCGTGACTTCTTGTCTACCATGGCTACAAGCAAAGGCATAGCTGAATATTTTTGAGCATTATTCTTGGCTTTGGATTTTGTGTGACACTTTATCCTTAAAATGAAGGTTGTGGGAATCGATCTGTGGTGGTGCTCCCCAATCAAAAACAACGGTGCCATAACTGCACTTAGCATATGGGAAATTGTAAATGAAAACAATGTTGAAGATTTTTTTGTAGAAGGAATTCCATCCACCTATCAAAACCAACAAAAACAAAGAAACATAGTTTCCCTAAATAACTTGGAAGACATGGAGAAAAAAGAGCTCCATAATCAATGGCACAAGCCCCTTGTTTAATATATAGTGTTGGTTATGTGGCAGCATAATATGAAGATGATAATATGAATAACATCTCGAGTATTTCCATTAAATTTTTTGCATTATTAAGTAGACCAACTGCAAAATTGTGTTTCCATCTATTGGCAAGGGTTTGAGATCGAATGGCTACTATGAAAGAACTTCTCTGATGCCATTGATCTAAATCTTGGGAGGGGCCAATATCTAGGAGACCTAAACTCGAAACACTACATTAGTAGAAGCAAACAACAACACCATATTCAAGATGCACACACTGAATACATAAAGAAGATAACTATTAAAAATCTAAACAACCATTTATTAAGAGAAATAAGATTTTGGATGCTACATGGGGAGGACCAATCTGGCCTCTTACAAAAAGATGCTTGTTATTTATAACCTTTTTAAGTTACATTACCATGGGTAAATACCATGGGTGGATAATACCATGGGTGAGTTATTTATAGCCTTTGGTTACATTACCATGGTTAAACACCATGGGTGAGTTTCCACTCAGAACAACAATTCTAACAACATATTGTTGAAACCCTAGTTGTATAGTACTATGATTGGATTGTTATTGAATTGCTGATATCTAAGGATATATATCTCGAAGATGGAATCTAGGGTTTATGGAAAAACCCTAGCAAGAGGTTGAAGTTAAGTATGTGTCTCTTGTTGATTATGAACCTAACTAGATTTAAGTGTTTGCTGTCTAAATATAATGCTTCCATTATAGTATTAACATGATTTTGACTTCATGTTTATGTATATTTGTTTTTGGTTGTACTTGTTGTTTAAGTTGTGTAGCTACATTATATTCAGGATAATGAAGATATTTGTATAAATCATGATGAAGGAAGCTGTAAGAATGATGATGATCAATATGAACTTGATGCCATAAGAAATAAATGAAGCCTTGAAAGAGTGAATTTCTTTGATGTTATACAATTATTAATCTCCCCAGGTTGAGAGGGAGCCTGGATAGAAGAAAAGGTATATCTCCCAAATTGAGGGGGAGGGCATATTATGACAGTGAATACCTTGAAGTGTACAAAAGTATAGTAGATGAATGTTTATGAAGATGCAAAAGTATTTGGTGTTGCTGAAGAAATGAAAGAAGAAGAAAGCTTTTGACAAATTGAATATGGATAACTTGATGATAAAAGTAACAACATATTGATTGAGGACCCTGAAGATTTGTGTTTACTTATATTTGAAAGTTTATTTCTGATTAGAGTTGATGTTTATATAGGTAAATCTATCCATAAGAAGGTTGAACACTTTGAAAGAATGCTTGGACAAATGGACATATCTAGTTTAATAGGGAGATTTGAAGCATCTAATGGTGGATTCTTGGGAGGATATCTGGCTGACCTATGCGTTGATGTCTAGATCCCGAAGAGGGAGGGTGGCATTGGTCATGGAGATATGACATTGGATACACATCTAGATCCATGGGTTGATGGTTAGTAAGTAAGGTTGATGGTACCTAGACTGGCTAAAAGCTTGAGTCCATCTTAGTCCCACTTGGATAGATTACCTTGGTCAGGAATCTAGTCTGCAACACTAATTGTGCTAGAAATCTTCATGGTTCAAGATCATTTTGAAATATTCCATGTACTTGTATATATATGTAATTATGAATAACTCCCTAGTTAAGAGGGAATGTTGAAGAATGTAACTAGCTTCGGTCTTCATAATTGTACTTGTCAAAAGAAAATTTATTATCAAATAAAATGACTTATTAAAGAATGGGTTTCATGCTTGGTTCAATTTTTTCGAGGTCAAAACCCCCATTGAGGCTAATAGGTTTTGTCTTGAATCATTGAATTCATTTTCATTATTATTAGACCCTTCTTGGGATTTTGTATCATGTAAAAATAATTATTTTTGAGTCAAAAAGATAATTTCTCACCTCCACACCAAGTCAGCCCTGCCCTTAAAAAGTCGGTCTGGATTAGGGGAATTTGACCTCACAAGAAGCCTATATATTGAGCAACTCAACTTCATTGTAGAACATCATCAACAATTTTGATCCCTAAGAATTACTTGGAAAATAGTGCGAAGTTGTTGGAGACGAAGGAGAGAAGATGGGAAGAAGAAAATCGAGTTTTTGGGCTACCTTTCTCTCACACATGCGAAGATACTGGGTTGAAGCTGGGGTCAAAATTCTATTTCTATTGCAGGGTCAAAGTTCTGATGCTAGGGGGTCAAAAATTTGTTGATGTCAATGAAATTATGATTTGAAGTTGCACCTTAAAGCGTTGACACTTGGAAGGATGAGAAAATGACATCTACAAGGAGGAACAATTGACTTAGTGGTTGGAGGAGGTCTTTGTCTAGGTCTAGAAACCTGACAACATTTCATCTTGATTTGAATCTACTAAAGGAAGAGTTATTGACTGGGTTTTCCCCTTATAGAGGTTTTTCCCTAGATGTGCGCTTACATCTTGTGTCTTTGGTTCTTGTGATCTTCATACACATATAACCTGGTAATTGATTGATGAAATATAAACTAAATAAGAAGTAAAAGAAGTCAACATAATTCACAAGTAATTATCAAGAAAGAGGAATCAAACCCTAAATCCTACTAGCATTGATTTCTGAACATAAAATTTGGAGGAAATTGTTGGTGAAGAATTTTGTGAAGCTTGCTAGAGTTAGATTTGACCCACTAAATCTAATTCTATTTTCTACAAAGTTTTTATTATAATGTTTTAGTTGTGAGTAAGGAACAAGGGTTCAGGAATATTGAGATTTTAATTTTTAGGGTTTTCAAAAATGGTTGCAAACAATTTCAGATATGACTCCATTATCCCAATAGAAAAGGCATCTAGTCTAGAATTCTTAGTTTCCCTCAAGCGATACATTGTCCCAAGTTGGAGCTTGTGTTGTAGCAGAATTTTGCAAAGCTTTACAGGGTTATGATTGATCCACTAAATCTAATTCTGTTCGCTGAAAATTTTGCACCCTTTAGAAAGAAGAGCTTATCAACATATTTCATGGTAGTTATGTTATTGACCTCCTACGTATTAATGATATGGATGATCGAGAGTGCATGGCATATTTTTGGGCTATATATTGCACAAAGGCCTATTGAGATTCCTATTTGAAAGATGGGAATCGATGAACTTGTCTAACAGGTGGTTGTATCTAGACGCATGGAATTCATGGGAAACCATCCTTAGGCATTATTTGAAATAGTTGATGCCTCATTGGGTGTAACAACATCACAATATTGTTCCCCTAGAATGGATTTTCCCTTGACTCAGTTTGTTCTAGCTTGTATGGAAAATCTTCTAGATGAAAGTTTTTTTTTTACTTGGAGGTGAATGTGCAGATAATGTCACATACGTTGATCTTCTATCTACAACACATTTTTCAAGTAGTGCTTGTCACTCAATCTTATTAAATCTTGTTACTTTGATTCTTTGCCATGAGCCTTCTGAAATATTAAGGAGATTCCAATATGAAATACTATTGAGTTATTTCCAGTATTGTAGAGGCATGGTTGATTCAAATGTGTCGTTGGATATAAAGTGAAATTTGCTACTTTAAGGGTAGGATGGAGAAGATGATGTAGAACTTTAGAAGATAGACAAATACCATGCATAAATAACCTAGATGAATTTCTAAATATTGAAGTGAGAAGCCACAACCCTTCTGAAGTGATCATAAAGGATGCAACCCAAGGAAGCGAGGTGGGGAAAGAAATGTCATTTTATGTGTTAGATTCCATATTAAGCTTTGATTAGGACCATTTTTTCTTAAGCCAACTTCAAAATAGGGATTTGTTGCATGATTTCCTATCATACATCATCAAAAACTCATACCAGACGGTAATGCTTCCATGTTATGCAACCAACTCACAAAATAGAAGAAGAAATAGATCAATGACTTCAAAACTAGCCTCTTCAAGGGGGAAACCTCCTTTACATAACACAAATGAACAATTCTTGGATGATACAAATGACAAGACCTCCTTTCTATATATAGGAGTCTAAGGGGTCACAATATAACAATAATATTGTAAGGGCACAACAATAACAATAGTGGGGCTTCTATGGGGCACAATAATAACAATATGGGGACTACATGGGCACAACAATATAGTAAGGGGGTTGCACTAATAACAATAAGGGGCTACACTAGTATTATAGGGACCTAACATGCCCCTCTCCTTCAAAAAAGTGTTGTCCTCGGTGCTTCAGTAGTTATGGATGCATTTGTATAAAATTCTCATCCTCCCATGCAGAATATTCAATGGTTAAGTTCTTCCACTTGATGAGATACTCTGAAATTGATTGATTTTGTCGCTGTCAGGTTCTTATTTCCATGAGTAATTCCGGGTCCAATATGATTTTTCCTTCCTCGTCAAGTTCTTGTAATATTGTTTGAACTGGGATCTTGTCATCTATAACCTGCTTTAAGCATGAAACATGGAAAACTGGGTGCACTTGGAAAGATGTAGGAAGCTCGAATTTGTATGCCATAGTACCGATATTTTGCAACACTTTGTAAGGATCATAGTACTTTGTATCATAGCTTGCTTGAGGGACATTTGTTTGTATGGTTGTAGCAGTAAAAATAACTAGTTGCCTACATCAAAACTTCTTTCTCTACGATGTTGATTTTCCTATTGTTTCATTTGATTATGCGCTAAAGTGAGGTTATCCTTTAAGAGTTGGAGAACTTGTTTTTGATGCTTTATGTGATCTTCCAATGCTTGAACCTTAGAATTATCTCTTAAAGATGATGTGATGGATGGTGGATGATACCCATAAAGTGCCATAAATAGGGTCATTTTTGCTGAAGCGTGATACCACCATTCAACCAAAGGTAACCACTTGACCCATTGTTTTTATTTATAAGATATGGATCAACGAAGATATTCTTCCAAACATTTGTTCACTATCTCTGTTTGTCCATCTATCTTGAGAGTTTGAGGAGTGGTAATTCTTGCCAATGCATTACAAGATATGGTCAAATTCATTTCTTCTTTCTCAGGGGTTGGTTCCTGGTGTATATCTTCTTCTTTTGATGTTTCTTGATCCTTTTCTTCCTCCTCTTCAAAATCTATGTAGAATAATTTGTTCTCAGCACAATTATGACCTTTAGTGTATTTTATATCACAAAAACTAAGCCCTTTTGTTCTTTTTTCTTCCAATTGTTGTGGTGTTAAACTTTTAGGTTGTGGACGGTTAGGAGAAACAACACTTCCATATTTATAGTGGTAGGATTATTTGTTGCCATAATTTTTCTTTCAATTTTTCTTTCCCACCTGAATGCCTTCTCCAATGAATCAGGTTCCCAAAGACGAACCTCATGTTGGATGTTATCCTTTAAAGTCCCTATGAAGACATCAATTATATGCTCCTATGGAATAACATTTACTCTTATATTCAATTTTTGGAAGTCCTCAATGTGCTCCACCATTGAACCCTTTTGTTTGAGATTTATCAATTGACTAAAGATGGTGTTGCTCTTTATATCTTCATAATGTGCTCTCACTCCCTTCGTAAAAATTGACCAGGATCAAGTGGTTTATGAGAACATATCCATCTACACCATACAAAATGGTTGGGTTCTAAATATAAAGATGCAATATGTACCTTTTGTGAGGGTTGCACATCATGTAGATCAAAATATTGCTCCATATGTAGTATCCAAGTTACCAGATCCTTGCCATCAAATTTCCTCATATCTATATTTGGAATATGGTGGGTCTTGACTCCAACGTTAGATTATATGAAACCATGATTAAAATTTATTTTGTTCTCATCATGAGTTTCCTCTACTACCGTTTCGTCATTAGGAGGTCTTTCTTGTAGCAACTTTGTCCAACCTTCCTTTGAACCTTTCATGTCTTTCTTCAAATATTCCATGTTTTCTTTAAATTTTTCTTTTATACCATCGATATTAGCTTTCATGCCATAGATAAAACCATTTATCTTAGGTTTGATCGCATTCTTCAAATCATCCATCCAATTTTGCTTACTAGGTGTTCTATTTTCTTGATTCGAGTCATTATTTTTCTTGCTTTTGGGAGTTTGATATTGAAACGATTGTAACTCTGTAATTTTGGATCTTCAAGTTCTAAAATTTCATCCTGTGATAGCTCTATGAGTCCTATTTCCAACCCCATAGGTCCAATCGATATTGGATTCTTCAAGAAAGAGTTATGACCAATCTCCCATGATGACCTGATTATAGATTGGTTCAATAAAGTGAACTTGTACGAAGAGCCACATGTCACCGTTTCAACCTCCAGCCTTGAAAACGATGCCCAACAAACTATAGTTCGTCATCTTTGTTTCACATTTTACGAAATTTGAATCCGATGCTCATAGATAAAGTTATGACAATTTTTCCTAGGTCACATGTTTGAGATGCAGTTTTAGAGCCTACGAAAACCCTAACTTCCTCAACTCATAGCTCCGAAAATGTAGAGAGACAAGATCTGAAATTTAGACACAAGGTTCATAAAGATTTCGGCTCAAATTTGTATTAATTTCAGCTTCTGAAACTTCATAGAAATTTTTTTATAGCGAAAATGCCATGATGACCTGTTTGAAGTAGTGAAACCCTAGAATCCAAAGCTCTAAAACCAAATGTTATGCAACCAGCTCACAAAATAGAAGAAGAAATATATCAACGACTTCAAAATTAGCCTCTTCAAGGGGGCATCCTCCTTTAAATTAAACAAATGAAAAAGTCTTGGATGATACAAATGACAAGGCCTCCTTTCTATATATAGGAGTCTAAGGGGTCACAATATAATTAGAGCCTACATAACAATAATATTGTAAGGGCACAACAATAACAATAGTGGGGCTACTATGGGGCACAATAATAACAATATGGGGACTACATGGGCACAACAATATAGTAAGGGGGTTGCACTAATAACAATAAGGGGCTACACTAGTAGTATAGGGACCTAACATTCCAACAATGGATTCTATCTGTTGTTTGTATACCTTTGAAGTAGAGCTAGATATTCTTCTACAAGTTAGTTTTGGGTACAAGAAACAAGGTGCACTAGCATTATTCTCAATGGGTGTTTTAGAATTCCTTTTGTTAAACATTCACAAATGAATAGGAAATATTCGAATAAATCGTGAGATACATACTATTTACAAAGATTTATATATTAATACATTGTCTTATGACCCTTGGCTTTTACAATCCAAGTGCTCTCTTGGACTCTAATGACTGTTCACATTCCACACCATAACCCTTAGCGATTAGGTTACCAACATGTTTGTTCATGTACAAATATTTATATTTAGCTAATGGAAGATTCAAAGGGGGCACATGCATTCAAGATGGGTTTGGTTTTTCCATCCTAGCATGACCAATACCAACAAATAATATCTCAAGTGTTATGATTGGTGTTTTATTTGACTTCATTGGTAGATGTCTCAAAATTCTTTGAGAAAACCAATATGGTCAACCATGGGATAATATATTTTGTTAAAGCACATAAAGGGCTCTTTGATTGTATTCTCATAGATGATGAATCCCAAGTACATGTTCAATCCTTGGAAGAGTCGGAGCTTGTAATTATTGTACTAACTAAGGTGTGGCCTATTGAAGAAAGTGAGGATTTTGGAATTGTTCAATCCCTATTCAATCTCATGTGTTCGTATTTATGTGAAGAAACATAACCTAGTAGCAAATATGTTAAAGACATTCAAAATTCAAAAATATCTTTAGAGCATTATATTGGAAATTGTGAGAAGGTTAGGAAAATGGAGATGATTGTAACAAGATTTCATTGCAACTTGAATTCTTATATTTGTTGTTGGGTTATAAGGAAGGACTTAAGATTACCAATATCATGACCAAATATCATAGATAGAGTTCCTGCTGGTAATTCATTATTTTTTTCTCCACGTCCTTTCAATATGTGATCAGGTCGTATGTGACGAGTTGAAAGAAAGTCGGTCAAAAAGAGGTTTATTATAATCTTGGTGATTCTGGACACTGCATACAACAACACGGTAACTTTACATGCTAGTTCTAAAGCCATACTACATCGGGTGAAGGACAAATGCACAGAATTCCACCCCATAAACAGGAAATGACAAATGTATATTAATTGTGCTCAAAATATTAATGTGATAAATTTTTGTTAGATCTTAGACTTTTGTGATCCATATTGCAAATAAGAATATCTTTTAGATTAATCACATCATCAGGATTTGGTCAACGTTTTGAACCAACTAATGTGGTTCATCCCCAAGAGAAAGGTGAATCCAAGAGCATGCAACAAACATTAGGCACAACTGTTCCGGCTCATCAACTTTAGCTGAACATGCGGAGAAATCCAAGCACCATGTCAACATTAAGGATTCCATAGTCATTGCTAGAGTTGATCACTTCCAGCATAGGAAGCTAAGAGAGGCTATTGAGATTGAGAAACATGTAATCAATCTCAGCAGGGATGATGGTTGGAAATTAAGTAGGAGTTGGATTCCAATCCTCTCTTCCTGATCCACCCCCTACTCCCCCTTTCTTATATATATATATATATATATATATATATATATATATAATATATTATATATATAATATATATATATATATAATATATAGATATAATATATATATATATAATATAATATTAATTTTTAAATAAAAAAAATTCATAAATTCTTAGGATAAGTTTTATTTTTTCTTAATTTTAAATTCTTGAATTCTTAATATAATTTGAAAAATTCCTTTATTAATTAGTTTATTAATAAAATATTAAACTTATACTAATGAATATTCTAATATTTCTATACTAATTTCCCCTTATAATATTATTGACTTATTTAATTAATTCATATAATATTCTTATAAATAGGTTTATATATATATATATATATATATATAATTAATGGCTAGTCCCTAACATCTAGTTTATAACTAAATATTATTTTTGAGTCTAGAGGCTCATTTTACAGCCAAGTTTAAATTTTTCTCATGTCGGCCAAAATAAAATTGAAAAAAAATCTAAAAATAAAAATAAATAAATAAACTATACAAAACATTTAAATAATGTTGGCTCATAAAAAAATTTGCACATGAAGAAATTGGATCCCTCTTGGCTCATATTAGATCAATATTTAAGATGGATCTATGCTGGTAATTAATTCAATAACTAATTCCTAACAGCTAACTCTGACCCTTCTGCATCCTTGCTATTTATTCTTGAGGATTGATTGATTTTTCACCTTTGTCCTAAACCACATTAGTTAGTTTGATGGACCAAAATAAATTTATCCTGATGATATGATTAATCTGAGAAACATTCTTATCTGTGATATTTTTTTGTCTAAAAATTGCAAGGTGCCTCCCATGGTTGTTGGGTCGACTTGTCGTCTTTCTGGAATATGCACAGACTTGGGCATTGACAGAACTACATTATCCTCCCAAACATAATACTTCCAAGTTTAGGAGAGAAGGTGACAACACACAGTTCTGAGCCACAACCTCATATTACAAGTTTTTCAATGTCCATTGAAGTTAGTTAGCTTTTTCATGGGAAAATTTGTCCTCCATCCTGGACGACATTGAGCCCAACCTTCCTAAACAAAAATGTAAACCCTATCCACCTTCGAATGCAGAGTATGATTGGTAGAGATACTGACAGGACTAAAAGAGTCAACAAAGTCTAACAATGTCTATATCTTGACAGTGAGCACGTGTCCAACCTGAGTCTGTATGGCAGCCAACATCGATATTGACCTCATCACTTCTAGTATCTTACGATTGATTGTGATACAATGGGTAGATTTGCACTAATCCACAAGTCATAAATTCCATTTTGTTAGCACAGACAAATAGTTGGGATTTGTAGCGGTGGTGGCTAACAATACACCTCTCAAAGTTTTCATTGATAAACATGTTGACAAATTGGCCGGTATGGTGAAGCAATTCAGGGTTCAAAATTAGTGACCAACCACATTAACATTATGCAGAGGCCTCAGCCCCATCAGAGTTTAATGTACATGGGGCTGGCATGTTGGGATGTATTCTGGAAACCTCAAGCGCACAAGCCTGATGGCTGTGATCAAATGCAGACTCCCCCATATTTTAGAAACTGGGAGAGAGGGGTATGCAAAACCACTAATTGTTTTGTCTTGGGGCCCGCATGACCTTTCCACCCTATTTCAAACATTATCTTATATATTTTTATTGCAGGTCAACAAAATTCTTGACATGTTATGGCAGGGAAATACTTCAAAAAAATTGTTATTATCGTTATTATTATAAACTCGTTTTAATAGGGAAAAAGAAGTACAATTTATGACTGCTAAAGGAAATTTTGTAACTAAGTTTTCTAACTGATTTATACAGTTAATTTGGGAAAAAATAAAAGTGAGAAAGGGGAAATGAGAAAGGGTTTAGAGTTTTGGAGTTTTTTTTTTAGAAGAAAAAGCGTAATATATTCATATAAGAAGGTTACATAGTGCAAATGCACGAAGCATATGCTGAAACATTCATATAAGAGGATAACATAGAGCAAATGCAAGAAGCATATGCAAAAATGTGGACTAGGCCACATGAAAATATGCAAATACAGATCCCAAATAAGGCCCCGAAAGGCCAAATATTGCCCCCAGACAAGGCAAACCATCTAAATGGTGCAGAAGAGGCACCAAGAAACCAAGCATACAAGCAACAGAAGAAAGAGCAACAAGATCTGTCTGCCTATAGAGTAAGGAGAGGCATGAAATGAGGAAAGGGAGTAGCAACAGAAGCCACTCCTTCCCCGCCCCCTCAAACTCTCCACCTGAAAAAGACGAGAAATAGAGAAAGGAAACACTGCCACAATCATTCGCAGCTGCCAGCAGAAAAGACCAACGGAGACATCCATAGAAGCGGCACGAAACAGGGCAGAAGCACCGCTATTCCCTCAACGCTCCAATGGATATGCCTTGGCCAGAAACAAACCAGATTGCATCTGAGAAGGAGAAGTCCCACCAGAGCAGAGGCGATCACCGGGGGCAGAGGCAGCAAGGGAAGCCACCTCGCCCCCGCTTAGAGAAACTAAAGACCAGAAGCTGAACCACGGAGTCGCCGGTGAGGCCCCGCTATTGTGCTCCTATGCCGCCCCTGAATGCCCTCCTGTGTTCAAACCCCTGCTCCCCGCTGCACGCCGCTCCTATGCTTCTGATCGCACCTCCCCTCCTCGCCGCTCCCAGGCTTCTGTTGCACCTCCCCTCCTCGCCACTCCTAGGCGCCCTTCTGCTCACGCTCCTACGTGCGATCCTGATTTCCCTCCTCCAATATTGCGCTCCTCCTCTGACGCGTTCATGCTCCTCCTCAGCTCCTGCTCGAGCTCTTCAGAAACCCCTGCATGCGTACCACAGAAACCCCTACTCCGCCGCTGCACGCGAACCTGCTCGCCTTCCTTCGCTGATGCTCGCTCTCCAGTACGCCCTCTTCTGCTCCTGCTCACGCTCCTCAGAAACCTCTGTTCGCACACCTCAGAAACCCGATGCTCCTCCACTCCATGCGATCCTCCTCCGCTGATGCTTGTGCTCCTGAATGCCCTCCTCTGCTTCTGTGCGCCCTCCTTAGCTCCTGATTCCGTGCATCGGAAACCCCTGCATGCGTTTCCCCTGAAACCCCTGTTACTCCGCTCATGTTCCTCCGCTCCAGCACGCCCTCCTCTACTCCTGCTCACGCTCCTCAGGAACCCTTGCTCGCGCTCCTCAGAAACCCGTTGCTCCTCCGCTGCACGCAACTCCAGTCCCACTCCTCTGCTCCAGCTCGCACCTCAGAAACCCCTGCAACGTAACCCGTGAAACCCCCGCTCCTCCGCTGCACACGACTCCGCTCCTGCTCCTCTGCTCCAGCACGCACCTCAGAAACCCCTGCAACGCGACTCCGGTCCTTCTCCTCCGCTCCAGCTCGCACCTCCTCAGCTCCTGCTTGTGCACCTTAGAAACACCTGTGATTCCCCTGAAACCCCTGCAACGTTCCCCTGAAACCCCCGCTCCTTCGCTGCACGCGACTCCGCTCTTGCTCCTTCATTGCACGCGACTCCGCTCCTGCTCCTCCGCTCCAGCCTTCGCTCCTGCTCACGCTCCTCCGCTGCACGCGACTCCACTCCACTCCTGCTCACGCTCCTCCGCTTATTATCACCACCTCAGCTGGGATTTTGGTGGGTAGCTTCCGATGGTGAATCCATGGCTGCTGCTGCAGCTCCTGTTACTTAGCAATCAGCTGAATGGTCACAGTTTCCCTCTAAAAAAAAATATTTGAGCTTCCACTCTCAATCGTCAGAAATGAAGATATTTCATGTAAACGAAACAACCTCATCGACATTGCAGATAATCTTGTCCTTGTCACTTTCTCTAACATAGACAAGCATGTAAGCATTTGAATATTTTTTAAACTTAAATGGAGTATTGTTCAACCCAGGATTTGTCTGTGGAAGCTGCAACAACAAAGACAAAGAAAAGCGTTGATATTTTTGAAAGCTTTCCAATTCAGAGTTTTGGAGTTTGAGGAACGTTGCAATGTAATTGATATTTAAGAAACCAGTTAATGAAAACCATTTTTGATTTTAAAAATTTGAGCAAAGTTACAGGCAATTGTATCTTTTTCTTGTGTCTTCATTGTTTCATATTTTATTTTATTTTGCTGAAATAGGTGTATGTAGCAAAATTTTCACTAACTGTATTTGTGGATTTACCTATGCTTCTTTGTACTATAAACCCATTCACATTCTCTGTTTCTTGTTTATTTCATCATTCTTTTCCTAGGGTTAAATCTTAAATTATTTTTTTCTTAAGTTATTAGAGCATGCTCATTCTTATCTTGCTTTTTTCCATAATATTTAATTATTAGGTCTGCAACCCTCAAAATGTTGGTCATTCTAGTTGTAAGTGAGGATTTTTTGAATTAGAAAAATTCATTGCATTTAATGAGCCCAGATCTAACTACTCATTAAAAACAAAATCATTAGAGTTTTGATAGATGTCTTGGCCACTGAATCCTTACAACTAGGAGATGTATCTAGGGTACAACAAAACCAACTTGTAGGGTCATTTTTATTAGTGCTCCCAATTTGGATAAAAAGGAGAAATTGTTTCCTCCCAAAAGTTGACCTATGAACGAAGTGAAGTACAAATTTAGTCTTTTCTATCTCTAGAATGACATGGGATAGAAGAAATCCTGGTGAGACTTATGCTTGATGTTCCTTCATTGTTAATGATTCCTATTCTACTTGAGGTAATTTCCTCTTGCGTAGGTGTCTCCTCTCCTTTTAGGGGCTTCTCAATAAAGCTTGGTGAGTCTCAAAGTTAACCATTTAGGTGGTTTTTTGCATCATCTATTTTTGGTGGCTTTCAACACAGTGTTTTCCTCTAGTGATTTTGTGGCGAATGTTGTTTTTTCCCATGTTATTGTAGGTTTGGTTAAGGAACTATGATTGTATATTTATAATTCATGGTAAATGGATTGGTATTTTATGAATGCCGCATTATGTGTGTGTGTGTCTATATATATATATATATATATTTACATATATTTGGTTTTCTTGGTTTGGTTTCTAAGATAAATTCTATTTGTTAAGTTGTTATTGTGCATGTCTTCCATTTCATATTTTCTATTTTAATAATAATTTATTTGCAAACAATTAATTATGCAGGGTTGAAACCTATAGTCAGTCTGCGAGAATTTGACTTCAAGGGGACACTTTTGTGGCTATGGGAATTTTCTTGGGCCTGTGGTAGACCCTATTATAGTGGGAAATATGTGTAATCGTTATTTGTGGTGGAAGGAAATGACGAGTTATTTTAAGATAGAGATCAAGAAATTCAGTGGGAAAATTTGTGAGTTGTGGAAGCTCAAAATGGAAGATCTATTGGTGGACAAAGATTGATGGATCACTGTGGATTTGGGTAATGGATCAATAGGGATGTCGATAAAATACTGGACCAAGTTGGATCGAAAGGAAAATATAACAATACAATTGTGTCTCTTAGATTAATTTTAATAATTTTTTCACGAGAAGCTACAATGAAGACATTGGTGAAAAAATTGCTCTTATGGAAAACATTGTATAACCTAAGAATAAAGAATGGAGACTCAATGATAGAGCATATGAACACCTTCAATGCTATGGAAAGCCATCTATTATTTGTTGATATTAATATTTACAATGGAGATAATTATATCAATTTGTTGTGTTCTTTACGAGATTCATGGGATAGTCTTGTTATTGCCATAGGTAACAATGCAACTACTTTAAGTTTTGGTGAAATAGTACCATCCTTGTTTTTAGTGTTGAGAAATGGCAACAAGAAATTCTAGTTTAATTTGTCCTTGAATTAAACTGTGAATTAAATTCGAATTCTATTCTCATAACAACTTAGAATAGATAAATTAAGTTTATTAAACTTACTTAACTTAGGAAATTCGAGTTGGAAGTCTTTCGAAAGTCATGTATATGTTTTTCCTACTTTTTAGGAGTCCATTGTGAGTTACTTGTGAGTTGTAAAACAAAAGACTCAGTTTCATGAGTCAGTTCAGTTAAATTAGTTCTCAAACTGATTGAGATAACTAATAGTGAGTTAACAGTCAATGATGACACTAATGAACTCCACAAGTGCTACTCTAGTTAACTGGATATTTACTCATCATAAACTCATGCATGTCGACTTTGAGAAAGACCCAGTTGAGACTAGAGTGCAAGGACAATGTACTATTTGTTTTAGATTTTTCTGAGTTACACTAATAGTGCATGCAATTAGGATTCACTGATCCTTGAGGGATTGCACTATTTTTAGAGGCTTTATTTCCCTTTAAATACAATCTATCCTTCATAGCAATTACAAATTGGAATAGAGACCTGGAGAGCTTGTGAAGAGGCTAAGCTTTGGCCTTGATCTTTCTTATGAGTTGGAGATTGAATTTGCTGAGTGTTGGGACTGTTCTAAAGAGAAAAAGCATTTTAATTTCATCTTGATTTTCCAGATTAATACAAAAAAAATAGTGGGGTTTTGAGCTGTGGCTTTCCCCAGGTATTTATTGTGCTATGTACCTTTGATTCTCTTCCTTTGTACCTTTGTACTATTGGGCCTTAGTTTTGGTCTTATTTTGCTCTAAGAAACTTACCTAACCATCTATTTATCATCCATTTTCACTCCATTCATTCCATTTTGAATGTATATTTGATGTCCTTTCAGGTATTTAGCTTTAATTTGTCAATTTCTAAAGTTTTTATAAAAGTTTGATTTTAAGTGCAAATTTGGCAATTTCAGAAATTCCCGTAATCACTCTATGGTTAATATGGATGCAGGCCACTTGAGCACGAATGGGATACATGAATGGAAATCTTGGGAACTAGGACCAAGACACCTATGCTTGGTTCCAACAAAACGAGCTTTATTAGGCCTATTTGGAACTAGTCAATCATGACTAGTCATCCAGAAATCCCATCTAAATAGGGCAGTTTTGGGATTCCATGATATTGGTCATATTTCTTGGGATGAGGGTAGTGAATTCGACTTGGATAGATGGATTAGAGTAGATGGGTTTGTTATAGTGAATGTAGATCAGTTTGTTTCATGAGACTCCTTATTTAAGAGCCACAACTTTGATGGCTCATACATTGACATATTATACTTTTATGTTGTGATACTTTTGGTTTGGAGAATTAGTTTGAAGATTTGTGCTATTCTCATTTTGCTGCTCAATGCTATGGATGTGTAATTGATTTAAGTTTCTGATATCACTTCTCAAGTGTGCAAGGCAAGGGTGGAGGGCCCCCATTCCAAGCTAAGTACACTTCATTGTTAACTAGTTTTACTTTCTGTAATTTGTTTAGTGTAGAACTGGTTTTTCAAAGCTTTATTTCAGATTGCTTTATGATTCATGAATGGTATTTGATTGCTTTAGTTATTAGCTGATTCATCACTTTATTGAGTTGAATAAACACAAGTGTTCAAGTTGAGCATCTCTTCTGCTGAAATGATGAATTACAACTAGTTTCTTTGATATGCATGCAAGTGGTTTTTATTATGATTTTGAGTATTGAGATGAATAACTTATGATGAAATAATTTATGTGTCTCTTAAGTTAAGAGCTTCTTTCATTAACAATTTATCCATCTCAAATTCTTGATTTTAATCTCTGATTCATTAAGTAATAGTTGAGGCAAAGGTGGACTTCTTGAGTCAAGAACCATCTTAATATTCTTCCTCTACTATAAACAAGTTGAATTAGAGTTATAGGATGTATTGCTTTTGAATAAATTATCTTTTGAGGTTTGATTATATCTGATCTTCATACATAGTGAACTTGCCTCAAAGCATAAACAACCCGGATTGATAATAAATAATTGTGTTAGTTTAGGTACATAAATTAGCTCAACATTTTGGCGCTGTTGTTGGGGAGGCAAATATCGGCATAGTCAATAGAAATATAAAATTCAAAACAAACAAAAACATTAGTTACATTTATTTTCTTTAATTATGTGTCTTTATGCCTATATTTAGAGATCCTCAAGGTAGATTTATTAAAAACCCCCCACACGTAGAGATAGGATCATCACACACACCAATTACTGGTAATCCAATAATTGAGGAATTGGTAGAAAAACAAAGAACTGGCCAAAGATTAAATTTGATTGAAAGGCAAACTTTGCTAGCTTGGGAAGCAAAACAAAAGCAACCATCAACTTCGGGAAAACAAAAAGAAATTATCAAAGGAAAGCCATCTGTTTTTCCATCCATAAGTCAACCTGAATTTTTTCCCAAACTTGAAACAACTAAGCCAATGGCGGAAGAAGGACATGGATCTACTATCCTCACTCCTGAACAACGAATTGAGTATGAAAGACAACAAAGAGAATGGAGGAGGAAAAGAGAGGAGGCAAAACAAGAACATGATAGGAAGGTGGAGCATGATCAGAAAATACAAGAAGATGGTGATCATGAGGCTACCTTTGGTTTTCCAATAGTAGACACAAGTGAAATATTAGGAGAAGAAGTGAAAATGAAAAATATTCCACCTTCTGTATTGCCAAATTTCTATGGAATGTCCACAGAAGATCCCGATGCTTTTATGTTTGAATTTGATATTTTATGTAGAACATATGGGTATACTGATGACGTTCATAAACTTCGTCTTTTTCCTACAACATTGAAAGTAGCAGCCTTAAAATGGTTCATGGGTTTAGGAGAACAAACAATAAATTCTTGGGATGACATGAGAAAAGTTTTCCTTAAAAAATATCAAGCTTATTGTAGATCTAGAGATTCTAAGGAAGATGTTTTTCGAATGACACAACAAGAAGATGAAAGTTTAGAGGAATATTTGGAAAGCTTTGCATATAATTTGCAAAAATCTAAACAATGCTCTTTAAACCAAGATACAATTCGAACAATCTTTCTCAAAGGTGTAAGGGATGAATACCTTGAAATTTTGAACGTAATGGGTAAAGGAGACATTTCAAATTTACCATTTGAAGAAATTGTGCAATTATGTCAAAAGTATTGTAGAGGAAGATCAAAAACTGGGAAAAGAGAAGTAAGCTCAAAAGCAGCAAAATCAACTGCAGGAGGGATCACAAGAGCTGAGATAGGGAGTTTATTGGAAAACTTTAAAACAAACCTCTTAAGTACATTAGGAACACAAGTGGATGTTATTAAGGCAAACAAGAAGAAAGAAGAACAAGAACAAGCCTTAGCAATCTTTTGTTCCAAATGTAGGAAGAAACATCCATTGAGAGAGTGCCCTTTGGATAGTATCCAGGTATGTGGTCTTTGTACAGAAAATCATTCCACAGAAAATTGTCAAAAACTCAAAGAATTGGAAATGAATTCAATGGAAGAAGTGCCAGGATTAGAAGGATTTTATTATGTAGCACCTCGAAGACCATGGCAACCTAGGATGCCTCAGCAAACTCCACAACAATTCCCTCAACAAAGTTATCTCTATCCACCTCAAAATATTTGGACTCCTCCAATGCCATGGCAAGCTTGGCCTCCACAACAATATCCACAACAACCTGCACAAGGTTGGAGAGGATATGGTTATGGAAACTAACCACCTCAGCAGTATCAACAAAATTACCAGCAACAATACCAACAACCATTTTCATACCCACCATATCCTCCATCCATGCCATTTCCACAACAAAATTCTGCATACCCGCCATCCATTCCATTTCCACAGCAGAATCCACCACCATTGTTGACACAACCACAACAGTTACAGTTACCATCAAATCAACCCAGACCAACACAATTGCCAACCCAAACGGTGGCCATCCGAATAACAAAGTGGACAAATCTGCATACACTGTAGAGGAAGCAACATATTTTCCAACTTACTCTATTCTTCCTCTGAATGATGTCCATTTAAGGTATGGCAAAGTACTTAAAAAGGATTCTCCGCCAATTGTAGAAGAACCAACCGAACAAGGAGAATCACCTGAAACAACACAAACTGAAATACAAGTTCAAAAAGGGAAATCAATTACAACTCAAACACCGCCTTACCCTGAAAGGTTAGTGGAACAACCAAAAGAAATAACCCTTCTTGAATTTGATATTTTAGATGAATTAAAGAATGCTTATGTAAAAATTCCTTTGTTAAAAGCAATTAAAGAAATACCAATATATGCTAAAACAATAAAGGAATTATGCATAAAGAAATCAGGGAAAAAGAGAAAGGATCCCACTACAATCCAAGTCATTGGTAAGCTAGCAAGCCTCATGTCTACACAAACTACTGTAGAAAAATATCTTGATCCTAGTATCCCTATGGTTACTATATCAATAAACAATTTCTCAGTACCAAATACATTAATAGACTTGGGAGCAGCTATCAATGTAATGACAATGGAGACAATGAAAACTTTGCAATTAAACGACATTAGAACAACTTCTACAATATTAGAACTAGCAGACAGATCTAAAGTTGTTCCAGAAGGAATATTAGAAGATATCATAGTCTCTTTGGATTCATGGGAATATCCTGTTGACTTCCTTATCCTGCAACCAAAAACAAATCTGGGAGGACATCCTCTAATCTTAGGCAGACCATGGTTAGCTACCGCTGATGCCTTTATAGGATGCAGATCACGAAGTATGATTATTTCACATGGAGATGAGAAGAAACATATTGCTCTTTATTCACCTACACAATCAACTTCTTTAGAATCCATACTTGAAACTCAAGAAAAACAACAAACTAAATCAGTCTTGAGTATAAATCAATTCTATGATTTTAGAGAAGAGGAAGAGAATGAAGACTTAATGGATCTTTTCATTTCGGAACCAAGTATTTCATAGCAGCTTAGAGAAGAGCAATATGAAGCTGCAAATAACCTTTTTAATCAGTGTTTCCAGGAAACTTGTACTATTCAAACCTTGCGAAATTCTTTTATATATATCTTTCCTGTAAACACAATTTCCAATCCAACAATAAAAACAATTGAGGTATATCCTGGAAAACATTTAAATATTGGAAACCAGCTGTAATCAAAACAAGAACAAGAGGTAATTGCATTTCTACAAAAATACTCAAAAGCATTTTCCTGGGATTATACTGATATGCAAGGAATCCATCCTAGCACATGTATCCACCACATCTATACAGATGATAAACTCAAACCTGTCAAACAACCTCAAAGACGAATGAATCCTATGATGAAAGAAATAGTGAAAGAGGAACTGCAAAAACTGTTAAATGTTGGATTCATCTATCCTATTTCAGATAGTCAATGGGTTTCTCCACTAGTTATTGTACCAAAGAAAAATGGAAAGTGGAGGGTATGTGTAGACTATCAAGAGTTAAACAAAGCTACATTAAAAGATCATTTTCCTCTACCATTCATTGACCAGGTGTTAGACTCTTTGGCTGGAAAGAAATACTTCTCTTTCTTGGATGGGTTTAGCGGGTACAACCAGATTAGAATAGCAATAGAAGACCAAGACAAGACTAAATTTACTTGCCCATGGGGAACCTATGCATATAAAGTTTTGCCATTTGGTTTATGCAATGCACCTGCAACTTTTCAAAGAGCAGTGCTTGCGATATTTGCTGATCTAGTCCATGAATGTGTAGAGGTTTATATGGATGACTTCACAGTTTATGGAAATACATATGATGATTGCCTCAACAACCTTGAAAAAGTCTTGAAAAGATGTATAGAAACAAATCTTTCATTAAGTAACGAAAAATGTTATATGATGTTGACAGAGGGTATAGTTTCGGGCCACCATATTTCCGCTTCAGGAATTAAGGTGGATCCAGCCAAAATCCAAGTCCTAGTTAACCTGATGCCACCTACAACACAAAAGGAGGTAAGAAGTTTCTTGGGCTATGCGGGCTATTACAGACGATTCATTGAAAATTTTAGTAAAATAGCTCAACCTATGTTTAAACTATTAGCACGAGATATTGAATTTCAATGGACAAATAGTTGTCAAAATGCTTTTCAAATTTTAAAATACAAACTGTCAGTGGCACCCATACTTCGTGGGCCAAACTGGTCTTTGCCATTTCATATTTCCACTGACACATCTGATACTGCGATAGGTGCCTCTCTTGGACAAAAAGAAAACTTGTTCAATTATGCAATATACTTTATAAGTAAGAATCTAACACCTGTAGAATTGAACTACACAGTCACAGAAAAAGAAATGTTAGCTGTCATACATGCGGTAAATAAATTCAGGCATTATATAACAGGATATCAAGTTTTCATTCACACAGATCATTCAGCAATAAAATACTTGATGAATAAACCCATCACCAATGGACGAATTACAAGATGGCTCCTGTTATTGCAAGAATTTAATATCACAATACAAGACCGGCCAGGCAAAGAAAATCAAGTGGCTGACTTTCTGTCCCACATACAATCACCTGACGACCCAAATCCAGTTATAGACAACTTTCTAGATGAACATCTGTTTGCCATAACAGTAAAAACACCTTGCTTTGCAAATATTGCAAATTACTTGTCATCTGGAAAATTTCCAACTCAATTCACTAGCAAGCAAAGAAAGAAAATTGTTAGAGAAAGTTCTAGATATAGCTGGGTGAATGGTGATTTATTTTATACTGGTTCAGATCTAATGATTAGAAAATGTGTCCGTGAAGATGAAATATTAGACATTCTGAGAGCATGTCATGATGAACCATGTGGTGGTCATTTTGCAGACAAACACACAACATATAAGGTGTTGCAACTGGGATATTACTGGCCATCTATCTTCAGAGATTCTAAGGCATATGTCAAGCAATGTGATAGTTGCCAAAGAATAGGGAGACCAATCTTATCAGATGAGATGCCACTCAAGCCACAAGTCCTCATTGCGCCATTTGAGCAGTGGGAACTTGACTGTCTTGGACCCATTAATCCACCATCAAATGGAAAAAGGTACATTCTAGTATGCACGGACTATGTCACCAAATGGGCGGAAGCCAAAGCAGTGAGCAGAGCAACAGAAGATATTGTGGTCACCTTCCTCTTTGAAGAAATTTTTGTGAGATATGGTGTACCTAGAAAAATTGTAACAGATCAAGGAACACAATTTACATCAAAGCTAGTACGAGATCTGACAGAAAAATACAAGATTAAACACAGGAAGTATACACCATATCATCCTCAAGCAAATGGTCAAGTAGAATCCACAAATAAAGTCCTAGAAAATATCATGACTAAGACAGTACAACTGAACAGAAAAGATTGGTCTGAAAAGTTAAAGGACACACTATGGGCCTACAGAATCACATGGAAGAACACAACTGGTTTTAGTCCATACCAGTTGGTATATGGGAAAGAAGCCTTATTGCCTATCGAATTTCAGATACAAACATATAGACTGGCAGTTGAATTGGGAATGGAATTGACTGAAGCACAACAACAAAGGATCATGGAATTGAATCAATTAGATGAGCATCGTCAACAAGCTATAGAACATACTACATTGGTGCAACAACAAAGAATGAAGTGGCACGACAGATACATCAAGACAAAGACATTTCACAAGGGCGACTGGGCCTTACTTTTTGACTCCAAATTCAAAGACTTCAAAGCAAAGTTTACGACACACTGGCTCGGTCCGTATGAAATTGAAGAACTCTTTGACAATGGAGCAGTAAAGATCAAGACAATTGACTAGGACCCCATCTCATTTGTCGTAAATGGACATAGGCTGAAAGTTTATAATAGGCCTATCAGTAAAGATGCATTCA
>APFE030720025.1:0-22483 GCA_000404065.3 Pinus taeda
AAATCTCCCTTGCTCTCTTGCTCTCCTTCTCCCAATCTGCTCATGAAAGAATGAATGATCTTTTCCTCTTTTTCCTCCCTTAATCCAACCCTAAGTGACTTTTGGGTGATCCCTAAATCCAATGGCTGAAATAGATTCAGATCTATGGCTGAGATTAAATGCTCATTTAAATCTCACTTTCTATTTTTTAATTCACCCCACTTTAATAAAGACCCACTTAGTCATTTATTTCCAAAGTCACTTTTCCTTTCTAATTTTACATTGACTTTATTAAAGTCACTTTAAAAATTAGACTTTAGTAACTTTATCACTTAAAGTCACTTTTAAATTAGATTTGACTTTATAAAAATTATAAAGTCACTTTAGGAGAAAAATTAAATTCTTTTGGACACTTTTCCCTAGGCCAAAGATCAAAGCCTAAGGGAACCACCTGTCCTCCGGTACCAAATTTCAACAGTTTATTATAAGTTATTTGACACATGACCAAACTTTCAAAAAATCTAGCTTAAAAATACGTAGGAACAATTTAACATATGTTTCTCTAGTTATTCTTAAGAAAAAATGCAACTCTAATGTTTAAGAATTGACTGCCACATACAATATGCACACACAATCTTCTGTGATATATATACATAAACAAAAAAAGAAATACTCATCAACATGACATCCAGATATCGCCCTTACATCGAGGTGTCACACGCTTCCTTAACCCGTCAAGAGATTGCTCCAGTTTCTCAATCAAGGATATCAGCATTAAAGATGTCTTTGGGCTTTCTTCCTATGAAGGTTTCAACATAGGCTTATGTTTTGTGGGTAGTTCAATATATTTCTCTACAGACTTTGTATTCCCCAACCCCAGGGAACGCCGAAACTCCAAGAAAAACAATCTTCAAAGCTCCTGGAACTATCCTCAACTCCCATTGCAGCTCTCGCTAAAAAGGTAATGTTCCCATACAGTTCCAAAGCTCCCGAGAGTGCGAGAACCATTGGAACGAGTTTCCCACCTCTTGGGAGCGGTTCCAGTGTAACAGAGATAAAAATATATATTATATAAAATTCGCTCCTGATTCACTCTTGAGACGAGCTTTTGAAAATGTTGCTCTCCGCTCCCAAGTAACTTTGGTACTTGCTGTTGAAGATTTGCAGGTATATAATCTTCAAGATGTTGAAAATGTTCATAATTGAAGATGACTTGATAATAATGATGAGCATGATGGATATAAGGAGTTGTAAGAATGATGGTCATGAATAGATGACCTCGTTGAAAGAATGATGTTCTTGAAGAAATGAAGCTTCTGAAAATTGTCAACAAAAGCATGTAGAATGAAATCTTCTGAAAATTGTCCCCCCTCGCTCTTGCTTCTGCTTCTGCTGTCTCTTCCGAGTAGTCTTGGTCAAATCTTTGTTATCAAGTTATCAATATGATTTAGTCATTGATGGTTTACTGGGTTTGTGAAAGTGGGGCATTGTTAAATACCCCACCAAGGTTCAATTATCACCTAGGAGATGCTCATTCTTGTGTTTGTTGTGCACCACTACTTGCAACAATGGTTGGGGCTAGGTGTAAGTCTATGGTGAATTTGGAATTATAAAGAGAACGTAAAGGAGAGGATCTAGAGACATTATTTTAATGAGGAAGTGATTTTCTCATGAGTGAGGCTCAAGGAGGAAAAGTGTGTAGCTAATTTTCAGAAGGAGAATTTGTTTGAGGGCCAAGATTTTTGAAGGGGGCTGAGACTTCGAGGAGAGAGAGAGGGCAAAAATATTGAGCCGATCGAGATTGTGAGAGAGGGCGAAAACACTGAGCCGATCGAGACTGTGAGAGAGGGCGAAAACACTGAGTCGATCAAGACTGTGAGAGAGGACGAAAATACTCAGTTGATCGAGATTGTGAGAGAGGGCAAAAATACTGAGCTAATCGAGACTGTGAGAGAGGGCGAAAACACTGAGCCGATCGAGACTATGAGAGAGGGCGAAAATACTGAGCCGATCAAGATTGTGAGAGGGAGAAAATACTGAGCCGATCAACACTGTGAGAGGACGAAAATACTGAGTCGATTGAGACTATGGGAGAGGGCTAAACTTCTAGTAGGTGGGCGGAAACTTGTAGGTTAAGTTTTCCCTTAGATAGGCTGAGAATTACACTGCGCATGATGTTAGGACTAAGAGGGATGAATTTTGTAGGTAGTCAATATTTGCTAGGGCCAATTCATCTTCCAGAGTAGCCATTTTAAGAAGGCTGAATTGTTCATTTGGGCGAAAATTTTAGGGCTATTTCAAGGTTCTATTACTGTTGTGTTTTCTGTGTAATTTGTTTGTGGGTTTAGGCCCAATATTTTTCATATTTCAATATAAAGTGAAGGGAGATTTATTGTGTTGGATTTCTGCTATCTTATAGTGATTTCCTATTTATTTTTTTGCTGCAAATTTATCGTTTAAAAGTTGAGAACACCAACATATTTATTTTAATAGTTTTAGATTTTAATTTGGGTAAAACTTATTTTTTGGGTATAAATAAATGTGGGGAAAATAAATCATATTGTGGAGCCAAATGTTATCCACTAAAAGTGCGTAACCTATAGGAGAAAAATTTTCTCCTCTTTGTTAAACTAGATAGGTGACAATCCTATGATGACCCATAGATAACATTACTCTAGGGCCCTCCATCTATGTTCTGGTCAGTGTTGTCTCCCATCTATCAAACTTTTTAAAGGAAGGTGGGTCATCAACCAGAAGGTACACTAACCATTTTTATGATCTTGTGCTTGCATTTAATGTTAAGGGGCACTCTAATGTGGAGCACATGTTAAGATGGATGATTAATTGCTATCGATTGTACCCTTGTTTCCACACTTCACTTAGTAGGTTATGCTTTGCCCCTAATCTAGTGTGACCTCCCCTAAGGCTTTTTCATTCCATTGTTCAAGAGAGGCACAAATAAGAGGCACCGATTGATATAGTGGACCCAAGGTAATCCATGCTTGTCATTTCCATCTATCACTAATATTCATTTCCATTCTTTGGGTTGTCAGTCATCTATCATTGGTATAGATACTCTGTATCCACATCTTTGGGTCAAGGCCCTAAAATTTTTCCCTAAGAGGTTGATGCAGTAGAAAGAAGATAAAAGTATATATGGCCACAACTGAATATAAATGAAAAAAGCAAAAGATGGCCAGGACTAATAATAAGCGCGTGTAAAAAAGACCAGCTTGAACTCTACCCCTAGTTCCTGAGCATCACCTAGTTCTTGAGTATCTCATGCTTTATATAAATCAAAGGAACCTATAATGTCCCAAACTTGATGAGTAATACCTTGCTACATCTTTAAGGGGTGTTGGAAAACCATAAGGCAAGATGGTCACGCAAGCTATGCAAGAAAGAAAAGAAAAATCATTGAAGTAAAGGCACACTAGAAGGGTAGAAAAAAAAGGCTGAGAATGGGGGCAACTCATACCTCCACAATTGTTACCTCTTATCATCATTAAACTCAAGATGTTGGACCTACTTCAACTGGAACCTTGGCCATGACATCTTCCTTGAAGCCTTTCTCACTCCACGAGCACATTTGTCACATGCACCTATGGATTGATGGGCCTACTTAGGAATTGTCTCTGCCTTTTTGAGTTTGAAACACGTAATATAATTATTTCCCACCAAAGTGGGTGACTCTTGGAAGAAAATTTTCTCCTATTCATCTCTTCTAGTTGGCAACCAACAACCCCTGAGAGCTCGTAGTAGCCGATGTGACGTGCCACTCATATCTCCATGACCTGCATCAGTCATATGTTTCCTTGCCCATTTGCCAAGATCACATGTTGGAAGGTGGGCTTCTGATCAAAATGTACTTTATTCATTTTGCTATCGGGTGCTTGTGCTTGTTTGAATTTGGGCATTTTGACTTGCATTATGGGCTAACTTGAAAAAAGAAGGGTCTTGGCCCATGATCTTGTTCCCTCACCTTAAATGGGGGGTTAATTTTCAAGCTTAGCCCAGTGGGACCTTCCTTAATGGCCCAATGGGTATAGGAGGGGCACTACTTGGGAAGTCAGGATTGAGATAGCGTAGCCATCACCTAGTTCTTGAGCATCTCATGCTCTATATAAAATCAAAGGATCCTATGATGTCCCAACCCCGATGATCAATACCTTGCTACATCTTTAAGGGGTATTGGAAAAGCATAAGGCAAGTTGGGCACCCAAGCTATGCAAGAAAAAAAAGAAAATCATTGAAGTAAATGTTGAAAATTGTGTAGCTTCAGGGGACGAATTTCCCTATAGGGAAACCCTAAGCCCCATAGAAGCCCATCTCACCCCAAAGTCAAATTCAACGATTAAAGAAAATCATTGTTAATATGACTCCCAATGTTATTATTATTGCGGCAAATCATTTTGGGGTTAAATTCTCATAAAAGAAATAAAATATAATTAAGAAGAAAAAAGGGGGGCAAATTTGAATTAGAATGTTTCCCTTCAAAGTACACCTAAGTCGGTCTCAACAAGGGTTTCATTGATATCAAATACCCCCATCCAATTGTATAAAAAGGGACCCTCGAATCTCATGGAGGGGCATCGAAAAACAACATTTTCTTTGTTCCAAAAAGAACTCGCATTTCTTATATCTTCTGAGGTTCATAACAACAATTCACTTTTTTGACACGCACAGGCCCGCATCTACATGTCTCGGAGGATCTCGCATATACAAAACTCTAATCATAGTGAGGATCTTGCATATACATGCCTCTCGCATTACAATGATGACTTACGGTGATATGCCTCTTGCATTATGGTGATGTGACTTACGATCCATATATGCCTTGCACGATGATTATTCCAAAGGCTTGTTCTTATCGACTATAACATCACTAGATTTCGGCTCACTTCAATACAACTTGCATTTTGTATGTTACAATAGCACGCTATCCACTCCTTGTAGTTCGCACTCTCCATGTACTGTGGCACACTCTATTCATTGTTATGAATAATATATATATATATATATATAATATACATATAATGAGAATTATAATAATGATTAATTAATTAGTGATTAGTATAGAAGAGGCATGCCTCCAAGGACATGACCGTTCAAAAATGGGCACCTGCCTAGGTATATAAGCAGGCCAACATTTGTAACAATCTCATCATCTTCTCATATCTTCTGTAGAATTTTTATATAATATATATTGTCCTATAATAGATATTTACATATACCAGATCTTCTGAGTATTTTGCTGCATTTATGAACTTTGTTCATAACGTTGGTATCAGAGCTATTCGATCCTCTGGCCGCTCAACCACTGCATAGAGCCAGTTTGATCCGACCTTTGACCATCAATTTTGTCAACTTTGTTGATGTCGTGATCGAACCGTTTCACTACACTGTTTTGGAGATTCTCCATTTTATCGTTAGGCTTTTGGCCATTAAAAAAAAGAAAAAAAGGTCTCTATATAAAAAGAAGAAGTCAAAATATATTAAAAACAGAAAAGAGAATATATATAAAAGAAAAGAAAAAAAAAGAAAAAAGAAAAACAATATATATATATAAAAAAGAATTAAAAAAAAAGAGAGATTATTTAAAAAAGAAAAAGTAGAAAGAAGTCGCCGTTAAAGATTTTATATATATATATATTAAAAATATAATATATAAAAACATAATTTAAAAAATAAAAAAAAATAAAAATATAATTAAAAAAGGAAGTGTCGCTGCAGCCATGACTGCTGTCATACCTAAGTGCTGCACAGCTGATGTGCCTGACAGAAACCCTGTTGCAGCCTACCTGAAACTAGTGGCTGATGCTGCAAATCTACAATGCTATCATCTGCTGCCGCGCCAAAGCAAACCTGCAACTAACCCTGTTACTGCAAATCTATTCCATTTATGCTGTGCACAAACTCAACGCATCCTAACTTGCTCAGTGCCAATCGATTACCAGAGCCTAGCTGTGCGCTCGGAAACTCTACATACACCCGTATGATCTGCCAATTCCTCAGCCACTGCCACTAGAAATTTGTGTTCATGCGATTCATATTACATTTAGCCATTTTGTACTGCTTTTGTACAAAATCAACTTAATTGCAGATCCAGGCCTACGCCCATTAGTCTCCTGTTCTCTACTAACCATCATCCGCCTTAACCGAAGGTATGGTCAATTGGTGTGTCGTATGGTCACACTCTTTGGAAGGTAAAAAGGGCACTCTATAATAATTAATAGTGTTTATTAATATATATACAAAGTAAAAAGTTGAGTATTGAAAAGTTAAAAAGAAAATATCATTAAAGTGAGAAAAGCTATATATTTTGAGAATAATTAAAATTTAAGGTAGTTATTATTTACGAAGAAAAGGGGTAAAATCTAAATAACCTTTGAATAAAGTGGAAAATTATAAGGAAAGAGAAAAAAATGTTGAAATATGTAACTAGGTTTGGTCTTCATAATATGTAATGTACTCTTGATTCTTGTATGTTGTAAAAGGAAAAGAAAATTATTATTATTATTTTTTTATAGCATGGGTTTCATGCTCAAGGTCAATTTATTTTAGGTCAAGCGTCCATTGTGTGCTTGTAGGGTTGTCATAAAGTCAAGAAGTCAATAGGGTCATTGTCATATGTAAAAGATCCCGTTGGGCATCTTGCAACAAGTCAAAGGAATACTTTTGAGTCAAAAAGTGTCAAATTACCCCTCCAAGACCAAGTCGGCTTGGCAGTGAAGAAGTCAGCCTAATTAGGGCTATTTGTCCTCCTTGAAAGGCTATATATAAGACACCACTCAACCTCTCATTTGAAAATCACTCACTCATTCACTCAAGGAAGCAAGAACAAGAAGAAAGAAGGCAAGAGAAGGTCTAGAAGGAAGAAGGAAGAAGGCAAGAGAAGGTCTAGAAGGAAGAAGGAAGATGAAAATTTCTGATTTTTACACCCTCACACATGCAAAGAAGACTAGGCTTTTTGCAGCTACAAGATCGAAGTCTTCAAGTCATCAAAGAAGGGCCGAAATTGGAAGAAGGGAAGTCTATTTGGTCACCTCCAAGCCTTTGATGAGGAAGCAACCCAAGCGAAGGAAGGAGGAAACCTAAAGAACCCTAAAGAACCCACATGTGGAAAGTTGCAGCGTGTTGTAGGGGCCGAAAATTTCAGACCTACAGTAAAGGCTAGAATCTGAAGCTGGGGGTCGAAGTTTTGCACTTGGAAGAGATTTGACTTGGATTGACTTGGTAAGAAGAAGCACATCCTCCAGAAGGTTTGACTTGATCTTGGAAGGGTCAGGGTCTTGGTCTTGGTCTAGAGGTTTTGGAATTCGTCATTTGAAGAATCTATAAGAAGTGAAGAGATTTTTGTGGGTTTTCCTCTCTAGGAGAGGTTTTGGCTCTGACTAGCCACCTATATCTTGTGAACTATTGATCTTCATGTTTTGGTAGTTTGATGATAAGAACAACATAATAATAAGAGAAGAAGAAGCTAATAATAAAGAAAAATAAAAATATCACAAGCAATTATCAAGTTTAACTTTTAAGAGAAATCACTTCAAATTGTAGCCATATTGATTTCTCAACAAAAAAGGGGTATTATGATAATATTTATAAGGAGAATACATACACGTTTTGTCAAAGTATCATTCAACAAAATTATCAATGAAAGCAAAACAATTTCAATCATGGATGAAAAGAGAATGAATTATTCTACATTTTGGACCAAATGTCCATTTTGTAGAAAAGAATTTGAGTATCTGTCGAGTTTTAAAAATTACACAACATTTTGTCTGGCATGTCGGAAATTGTTTACATTAGTTGATTATCAAAGCAACACACAAAAACAATCACCGGAAAGAGATGTTGTGTTTTATATAAAACAATCAATGACAACATTTGAGCAACCCTTGCAAATTTTAATAAAGAAATGAAGAAAATAGAATCCAAATTGCAAGTTGAACACCCATCATCGCTCCTGCAAAACAATGTAACCCAGTGTACCGAGAAATTGCAGTTGGAAGATCAAGAGAATTTAGAAAAATAAGAAAGCATCACAGCAAAAATATAAAGGCTTTGAGGATATGCATCATAAAGAAGTAATAGAAAATGACAAAGAAATTTCACGCCTCAAAGATCATAGTGAAAAATTACTCTAACAAGTCAAGAAGGTTAAGGTTACAAAGAAAGAACTCATGAAGCACCTATTAGAACAAGAAGAGGAAAATCCACGCTTAAAGAACCTTAATAAAAAATAATTAGAAAAATTGAAAGTTTAAAAGATGAGGAGAAGGACACTAAGAATAAAGTCAACAACCCAGAAAGTGAAGAACTTTTACGTTTAAGGAATCATAATCAAAGTCTTCTTACACAAATAAAGAAGCTTAAACGTTACAAGAAGTCGCTAAAAGACAAGTTAGAACAACTTACTCAAGAAGTATCGAAGTCTCTAGTCGTAATAGTCAAAGTTGAAGATAAAGGAACAAATATCGATCTAGTGAATATCACAACTCGAGAAGATGACAAACCAATTGAAGTAAAAACATATTGATATGTCATTGTTCAAATGACAAAGAATTCAAGTGAAGATCCAACAATTAACCACACAACTTCCATAGCTAAAGGAAATCAAATACTTCAAGTAAATCAAGAAAATGAGACAAACACGTTAAGGGGAAATTAGATCATAAGAAGTCCTTATCGATATCTGAATCACAAGAGCAGACAACTCAATCAGTACGCATATTTGTACAATCAGAGCAAAAAGAACGAACTTATGTTTCAAAGACTACTAATGTCAGTGCAATTCAGTTTTGTAATAAAAATTCACATGAAGTATCCAATAACCGCAAGATTCCACAAAAGATTAATTTAGGATGGTCAGATTCCTTCTTAGTGCGACAATTTTGTTTATCACTCAAAGGATCCTATCATCTTTTATCAACAAAGATGACAACTCCAAGAATTCGTAAAAGATGCGTACATATTACAAGACAAGAAACATATGATATGCCTTGTCAACAATAAGCGTTGAGGACAAAGATTTTTGAAGAGGAAGACAATGTTATGAATAATATATATATATAAATGATATAAATATAAATAATAATGATTAATTAATTAGTGATTAGTATTGAAGAGGCGTGTCTCCAAGGACATGACCGTTCATAAAGAGGCACATGCCTAGGTATATAAGCAGGTTCACATTTGTAACAATCTCATCATCGTCTCATATCTGCTGTACAATTTTTATATAATATATATTGTCCTATAATGGATATTTACATATTGCTCATGACATTTATCACAACGGCTTGCAATACAATCTTTGGTTTAATTCTCCATGTGACATTACTGTAACTTGCACATATCTCTTCGAGTTTTGCATTCATGTTTTTTGACTCGATTTATGGTTTGCAATTTTTTTTTGAGGAGTGTAATTGTATACACTGTGGGTCGTGTTATATATTTTTGCTTTATGTATCATGGTTCAAATTGCATCACCTAAGGCTTGTTTTAGCTATGACACACATTATCCATTATGATTCGTATTGCATAAGATATATGTCAGTGTTACCTTCGATTATAACAGTAGGACTGCGATGATGATATATATGGCAATACAAGCTATAATGTATTTATGACAGTGTAGGCGTGGTTTGGATGACAATTTCACATGGAAGACACTTCAGATATGTCATGGCAGACACTTCAGGCATGATATGGTAGCCATGATTTATATGATATGGCAGACACTTTAGATATGTTATGGCAGACACTTCAGACATGATATGGTATGATTTATACGACATGGAAAACTCTTCAAATATGTCATGGTAGACACTTTAAACATGATTTATATGACATGGTAGACACATCAAATATGACATGGCAAACACTTCAGACATGATATGGCAGACATGGTTCATATGATATGGTAGACACTTCGGGCATACTATGATTCGCATGGCATGGTTCCCTTGGCCCACGACGACGCACAGTATTGTTAGCATGGCCCACAGAGTATCGTCAACATGGCTCAGGATGGCCTACTTAGATGGCCCATGGTGGACCGCATCGTGATTTGGTTCGCATGGCCCAGGGTGACTCGCACGGTGCTCTGGTTTGTATGGCCTAGGGTGGCCTGCATGGTGCTCTGGTTCGCATGGCTCAACATGGCTTGGTGGTTGGATCACATGGCCTAGTGGATTGGCTCGCATGGCTTGATGGTTACATGACAACTTATGCAATAATGATATGGTAGAAGCTTTCTTGGACTCATTTGATTATTGAAAGTCAGTTCACAATCTAAGTTGTGAATTGACTTGGTATGGCCCTAGGAGCCCTGATGTAATGATATATCTCACTATGGATGTACTTTGTATCTTAGCTGAATAATTGATGAATATCTAATAGAAGAAGAATTGAATTCCAGGTTTTCCCCCTTACGGGGTTTTGCGTTGGTCTTTGACCAAATCTTAGTGTCTCTATTTGTGCATGCTTCTCTTCTGATGTTCCTTTTATTATTCCTCTGCATTGTTGATGATATTCTTCTTTCTACATAATTGCTAATGATGTGATGATGCTATGGGGTGAATGCATATGTAAATGATGAAAAGTATAAAAGTGCAATTATCAATAGCAAAGAACAATATAGCCCTCAGAAAATTTACATGGTATCAGAGTTGGGCTAAAGAAAAGTCATTGAAATCACCCCTGTGAAGACACCGATGATGAAAACAAGTGAAGATGGCGGAGACCTAAAAGGATGCTAGGGTTTGTAGGAAACCCTAGGGAAGCTTTGCTCTCACAACAGAGGGTTAGGGTTTGGGAGAAACCCTTGAAGTAGCTTTAGATTTGTCTTGGACATTGGAACACTAGTATGATTCATATATCATCAGTGAGAAGGCCACAAAGAAACCCTAGGAGGAAGGTATGTTGCAATAGTAATGGTCATCGTACACGTTGATGGTTGATCATCACTGCTGATGAAAGATGATAAGGGATTTAGGTGGTGCTCCAGAAGATGCATCCCTTCTCCCGATAGCATATGATTGATGGACAATGGAGACTCTTAAAGGTTAGATCCAGAGGGAGCTATTAGCTTCCTTCACACCTTGTTAAAGTAACTTCTTGAATGAGGAAGTTGATCCTTCTCAAAGATCATCATGATGTGGAGCATTTTAGGAAGAATTAGCTCTCAGAGAAGATAAACTTTCAAGTCATATGTGATTTCCTTATGTCATTATTCTTGTGTATTTATTCCTTTTGATTAGTGGTGATTCTTCCTGCATGAACATTTAATCCGTTTCACTAATTTCTTGGATGAAGATGTGATCCATCTTGAGGATCATCAAGATCAAGAGTTGTGCAGGATCATCAAGATCAAGAGTAGTGATAAGGTACATTTTTATTATGTTTATTTATTTTGTTATTAATTCTCTTTCTCTTGTCCTGGGATCAACAAGTAGTTCAATAGGAAGTAAGGACCAAGTCTTCTATGTCAAGATTGATAAGGATGCAGAGCCATCCCATGACTTAGATAACACATGAAATGGACAAGAGCCCTAGACCGTAGATAAAGGATTACAATCCCCTTGGTCAATATCTTTTCAGCGTGAGTAGATTAATTGAAACAATCTGATATGATATGTCTTTCATGAAAGGAATATTCTTGATATCTGATATATAACAGTGTCTAATGCTTCTGCAGTATGGTTCAAATTGTGATATGCTTTCAAAGAAAGAAGGCTATCCTAGGTCCTGTTTCCTGATGACTTAGATACAGGTGAAGAGAACTTCCCCTTTATGATGTACTTGCAGAACCTTATAAAAGATTGATGATTGTGGATTGAAGAAGGCTCCATATTAATTCTAGCAAGTCCCTCGAGCTTGGCATGTATGAAATGATGGATATCTGATGTGACCTCTGATCTCTTTTCATGATTAAAGGTATGCTTTTGATATTTGGTTTTATAAACTAACAAATTACTTCTGATAGGATTAAGAGAATTTCGACATTGTGTCAGAGGGAGTTAATCCTTGATGATCCACTACTTGAGATTAGAAATGTAACAAAGGAAGATAAGGATTTGTTTGTGTTAAAATTGGCAACTAGGGCCAAACTCCATGTGGGTCATCTTATTTATGGCAGCTGATATTTTTCTTGGATCCCTTTCATCGAGAGGTGTAGGATTGATCTAAAGATCATCCGATTCCGATAAGTATTTATGAAGATATGAATTTATTTTGATTATGGACAAATTGTCAACCCGACCAGCAACTTATGTAGGCTCAGAAGCCCAACAGTCATGTCTATTCAACCTCTACATTTTAGTATAAATAGAAGAGGGCTTGAAGTTATTTGTCACACACACACTCATTCTTGTGATCTCACTTCATCCTGTTTTGGGTTTGATGAAGATGAGAGCTAGAGGGAGTGCCCTAGGGTATATGCTGCCCTAGATAACATGCCCTAGATCTAAATGCAGTCATGGGAGAATAAGCTCTACGTTGCTCAAAAAGCCGGAAAAGCCAGAACTGCCGGAAAAGCCGGAAAAGCCAGAAAAGCCAGAAAAGCTGGAGCTACCGGGAAAGCCGGAACTGCTGGAAAAGCCGGAATTGCCGGGAAAGCCGGAACTACTGGAAAAACCGGAACTTCTGGAAAAGCCAGAACTACCGGAAGCTGGAACTGCCGGAAAAGCCAGAATTGCCAGAAAGCTGGAACTATCGGAAAAGCCGAAACTACCTGAAAAGCCAGAGAAACCAGAACTGCTACAACTGCCAGGAACCACCGGAACAGATGGAGCATCTGTCTCCGAAGGAGGGCAGCATGCAAGGGATAACTAACTAACATTGGGACAGTTGTATTGTACTTAGCAGCAAATACACCAAGCAAGCAATGTTACAACGAGCATGCAAGGGACAACTAGCATGCTAAGGACAACAAGCAAGAAAGGGACAACAAGCAAGCAAGGTGCAGCCAATACATAGGTCAGGATGGAAACATGGTGCAGCAATGGCACATAATGCAGTACAGTGATGGTTACAGTCATGATTAATGAAGCCTGAGGAGATGCAGCATAGTGATGATGGGTGCAACATGGTGCAATGCAGTGAGGTGCAACATGATGACGAAATGCAGCACAACGATAGGTGGAGTCACCTTGGAGAATTAGTTGAAGCAACATGTCTTCAATTGATCTCATGTATCATATTCTTAGAGATGATCTATGCTTTATTTAGATAAGTCAAAGTGTTGACTTCTGTTGTAAACGTACTATCTCTCTCTCTCTCTATTGAACTATTGAAGAACATATAAGAAGAATTGATCAAGGGTTTCCCCACATTGGGGTCTGTCCCTGGCTAGCGCCACATCTTGTGTCCTCTTGTCTTGGCTTGTCTTCTGTGATTTATGTTTATGTTCTATCTGTAGTAACTTTAATGCTGATGTGATTGCTAATTTGGAAAAGATATGGAGCTAACTGTGAAAATTGAAATAAATTGCTCTTAGCATAGAACATACCTAAAATTAACATGGTATCAGAGTTGAGGTGAAGACAATGCCCAAGCAAGAGTGAAAGAGAAACACCGAAGACAGTGGGGATAGGACAAACAGGATTATTGATTCTCATCCTCTTCAAATTCACCAAGGGTGAGTCGAAGGAAGAATATTATCAGAATGGCGTAGCGAATTATGCTTACCTAAAGGATCACTTCATTGGAAGACTGATCTCAAGGTGAAGGAAAGGCAGATAATTATTCAGCATTATGCGAAGGAGTGTCCGAAAGCAAGGACACATCACTTTGATGATAATCAGTATCATTCCAGACATCTCAATGATCAAAGAATGACAGGTAATGCAGGTCATCAAGGAAATGGCCGACTCTTCATAGAAAGCAAGGAACCCTAGGTATGAAGAATCAAATGTTGTTTCTGATAAGATAAAGAAGCGTTATCTTGTATTAGCCCTCTCCTTCAGATTCTTTGGGAATCTGTCTTATAGTTTGTAGTGCTTCAGGGAACTTCATCGTATAGATGGGTGCACTCTCTAATTTGGTAGAGATGGAAACAATCGTGGGATTATACTTGGAGCCGATGCCACCTATCCTGGAAATGAAGTAGGGAATGTTAACTCTCAATTGAATAAGGGTAACTCGATTCATTTACAGAATCTCTTTTATGTACTTGATCGCAAGAACTTGGTGTCCATCTCGGAAATGGAAGTCAAAGGTTTCAGGGTGGCATTCATCGATGGAAAGGTACATGTTAAAAAATATAATTTTCAAAGATGCTTTTTCTCATGGGTTCAGGGTTGGAAATTTGTATCAAGTTGCAGGGTGGTCCATTGGGGATCATGTCAATTGACATATCGCATCTATAACACCGGAGGTCTACCTGTGGGGCCCTACCTAATATGAGTCAAATGGTGATAGGGATGCCTAAATTCAAGTAGAGCATGAAGTTACATGTGTGAGATGTATCAAAGAAAAATCTTACAAGGGGACCATTCCCCTCATGTAGCAGGTCCACAGGTTTGGAACAAATCGAGGAGTTTGAGATTCATGATCGGGAATCTCATGTATACAAGTGGAAAAAATCCCTCTATGGCTTGAAGCAAAACTCCCCGGGCATAGTATGAGAGGATTGATAGCTGTCAGATGAAGCTGAGATTCACTAGGAGTGAAACCGATCCAAACCATTACCCGAAGGTTGTGGATGATAGACTTCTCATACGGAACCTTATCAGGACGACCTATTTTTGACAGGTGCAGACCCTCTCATTTGCAGAAGTAAGAGGGAGTTGGATTCAGATGTGGAATGATAAACTACAAGCCTGTGACTACCTCGAGGATCTTAACTTTCCGAAGTTATATGGTAGTGATGTCGGACCAGATTTGGGAAATGCCTCTGAGTTTCATAAACTCATTCGCGTTGATGTTCTTGGTGAACTTCCGTCCGGACATATGTTTTGCAGTTAGCATGGTGAGCTCATATTTGGTTGAGCCTCACTGGATTGGTGCCAAGAATCTTCTGAGATATCTTTGGGGCACAATCTCTCATGGATTGAAATACACTGCCAAAAATATGAAACTGCATGATTATTTGAATGCTGACTGGGCAGACAGTGTGGAGGATCACTAGAGCACTTCTTAGTGTTGGTTCTCTTTGGATTCTGCTTCGATATCATGGATGAGCAGGAAGCAGAAGTTAGTTGCTATAAGCATCGTCGAGACTGAATATATAGCAACGAGTATGATCTCGTGTGAAGTTGCATGGTTGCAGAAGCTCTTAAGTGAGTTGTTTGTACACATGATGAATACCACTATGATTCTCTATGACAACCAGAGGGGGGATTTGATTATTGAGGAATCCCATATTCGATGATTGCTCTAGCAGATAGACATCAAACACTGCCTTATTTGCGATATGGTAAGTTGATGAGCAAGGAGGCTCCATCGCATTGAGACTAATGTACAGGTCGCAAACATTTTGTTAAAGCCCCGGGGAAAGGTCAAATCTGTGACTTTCCCGAACGACTTGGAGTCGTTGAGAGACCTTCTTATAAGGGTCCTGCATGTTGCATGAATTGAGCTCTGGGAGCTCTGGGGGGCTTGGGGTACTGTGGAGCAACATACGACCACAGGGCGACTCACCCTCCCCTCGTGGTGTGCTATGACCAGGATGATTCATTCTCTGTGGCGACTGTGGAACAAGAATTCGTTCTCCTGTGGGCCAGGATGATTCGTTCTCCGTGGCAACTGTGGAATAGGATGATTCGTTCTCCTGTGGGCCAGGATGATTTGTTCTCTGTGGCGACTGTGGAACAGTATGATTCATTCTCCTGTGGGCTAGGATGATTCGTTCTCCCTAGCGACTGTGGAACAGGATGATTTGTTCTCCTGTGGGCCAGGATGATTCGTTCTCTGTGGCGACTGTGGAACAAGATGATTTGTTCTCCTGTGGGCCAAGATGATTCGTTCTCCGTGGCATCCACTGACAAGATGATTCGTTCTCTTGTGGACAGGATGATTCGTTCTCCTGTCGAGGCATCCTACCCATGCAGTCTGGGACTCATGGGAAGTACCTCTCATTTGATCAATGAGCAGGGAAATGAGGATAGGGACCAGATTAATTCTATCGATGGACACATCGTTGTATCTACCATACTCCCTATGCTAGGATGACCTCCATTGATCTGGGATCAATGAAACTGATCTGAGATCAGTATGAGTGGTTTGAGACACTCTTGTGACGTTGATCTGGGATTAATGAAACTGATTTGGGATCGGTATAAGTGGTTTGAGACACTCTCTTGTGATATTGATCTGGGATCAATAAAACTGACTTCGGGTCAGTAAGAGTGATGTGACACACTCCCTTTAGATGAAACTGACTTCCGGTTAGTAGAGAATGGTATGAGACATTCTCGATCAATTCTTCTTCTTCATGGTTCAGCAGAGCAGAGCAAAGCAGAGTAGAGCAGAGCTTAGCAGAGCAGATCTTAGCAGAGCAGAGCAGTGCAGGGCATTGATGGAAGAGATAGTATAGTTGGACATATGGATCAGCGGATGGAGTTCTCCTTAGTTGAGAGGTGTTAAAATTGCCAACTAGGGCCAAACTCCATGTGGGTCATCTTATTTATGGCCGCTGATATTTTTCTTGGATCCCTCTCATCGAGAGGTGTAGGATTGATCTAAAGATCATCTGATTCTGATAAGTATTTATGAAGATATGAATTTATTTTGATTATGGACAAATTGTCAAGTCGGCCAGCAGCTTATGTAGGCTCAGAAGCCCAACAGTTATGTCTATTCAACCTCTACGTTTTAGTATAAATAGAAGAGGACTTGAAGTCATTTGTCACACACACACTCACTCTTGTGATCTCACTTCATCCTGTTTTGGGTTTGATGAAGATGAGAGCTAGAGGGAGTGCCCTAGGGTATACGCTGCCCTAGATAACATGCCCTAGATCTAAATGTAGTCATGGGAGAATAAGCTCTACATTGCTCAAAAAGCCGGAACTACCGGAAAAGCTAGAACTGTTGGAAAAGCCGAAACTGTCGGAAAAGCCGGGAAAGTCGGAACTACTGGAAAAGCTGGGAAAGCCGGAACTGTCGGAATTGCTGGAAAAGCCAGAACTGCCAGAAAGCCGGAACTGTGGGAAAAGCCGAAACTACCTGAAAAGCCGGAATTACCGGAAAGCTGGAACTGCTAGAACTGCCAGGAAATACCGGAACAGCGGGAGCATCTATCTCCGAAGGAGGGCATCATGCAAGGGATAGCTAACTAACATTGGGACAGTTGTATGTTACTTAGCAGCAAATACACCAAGCATGCAAGGGATAGCTAGCATGCAACAACAAGCATGCTAAGGACAACAAGCAAGAAAGGGACAACAAGCAAGCAAGGTGCAGCCAACACATAGGTCAGGATGGCAACATGGTCCAACAATGGCACATAATGCAGTACAGTGATTGGTACAGTCATGATTAATGAAGCGTGATGAGATGCAGCATAGTGATGATGGGTGCAGCATGGTGCAGCACGGTGAGGTGCAACATGATGACAAAATGCAGCACAATGATAGGTGAAGGAGTCACCTTGGAGAATTAGTTGAAGCATGTCTTCAACTGATCTCATGTGTCATCTTCTTAGAGATGATCTATGCTCTTATCTAGATAAGTCAAAGTGTTGACTTCTGTTGTAAACATACTATCTCTCTTTGTTGAACTATTGAAGAACATATAAGAAGAATTGATCAAGGGTTTCCCCACATTCGGGTTTGTCCCTGGCTAGCGCCACATCTTGTGTCCTCTTGTCTTGGCTTGTCTTTTGCGATTTATGTTTATGTTCTATTTGTAGTTTACTTTAACGCTGATGTGATTGCTAATCTGGAAAAGATATGGAGCTAACTGTGAAAATTGAAATAAATTACTCTTAGCATAGAACGTACCTAAAATTAACAGTTTGTCAAAGGAAGCTTCTTCGCAGAGACTTGGCATAATAGGTTTCCACTGAAGCAGTTGAGAGAGCCTCCTCTTCAAATTCAATTTTGATGGATTCCCAGATGAGAGGACAATTAGATGAATTCTTGATTTACATTATGTGTTTTGAAGTTTGGATTTGTATTTTGCATGCATTGATGCTAGCATGATTGGATGCAAGTCAATATGATGGAGAAAGCTCTTTGAAGCTGTTTGAGTGTATGATGGGCATGAATATGGTATACTATGACATATTATGGGATCCGACATATAGAGAATCCTGTGTTCCATGACAGGTCCAAATACATTGAGGTCAGATATCATTATATATGAGACATGATGCAGAGAGGAGCAATGACACTCCATTACATTTCGACTAATGAGCAAGGAAGTTCTTGGTCTTTAGAGAGTAGCTTGGATTCATCGCTGTGACCCTCCTGGGTAAGGGTCCCGCCTGATTGAGAACACTTATCGTGCTCTTCCCCCTTGTTGAGCTCGCAGGGTGAGGAATGGAGCAGTAAAGGCTCTTGGGGTTGAGGGAACTCGTGGACAATAGGTGTGTCTGATCCTTACCCCACGGTGTGTATCTCCCCTATTGTCATCTTAGGTTTGTCTGATCTTTAGCTCACGGTAAGTATGTGTCCCCCCCTGCTGAGTATACGCCAGTATGCATCCTACCCATAAGTTGGGCTTGTTGGGATTGTTCCCCCCCATCTGGCTAATGGGTTGAGAGTGACTTGGGCGTGTCTGATCCTTACTTTGCATGGTAAGTGTGTATCTCCCCCAGGTGCCTTGGGTTGTGTCTGATCCTTACCATTCATATTAAGTGTGTATCTCCTCCCAAGGTAGTGAATGTAGGTGTTCTACCACTTGACTCTTTAGGGTCTTGATGGGAAGATCAACATACAATAGGATAGCTGAGATCCTTACCTTCCATGGTAAGTCGTATCCTGCCTATTATCCTTGGATAGAAGGTGGTAGCTTGAGCTCCCCTATAATGTTAGATACTTTTTAGATTTGAGATTGTTCAATAGATGAAGATGGGTAGATTTGACTTGATGACAATGATGGTTCTACTTCAAAATGACCGAATTGATCATTGGATATACAGTGGAAGTAGGATGCTCCCCTATAATAATGATTGAGTTGATCTAGGGTGGTAGCCATAACTCCCCTATGATGATTTGTCTTCTTCTATTGGATCGAGATTGTTCAATTGATGATTAAAGGAAATTGAGATGGGATGTGATAAGATGGATGTTTCGTTGATATAACTGAGATGAAGGTCATGTGATTTGACCTAGAGATTAGTAGGGTTTGAGGATTGATCTCCCCTACCTTTGATTGTGCATTCTTCTTCTTTTATGAGATGAGATGTATAGATGACACAACTACCTGCCTTCTCATATATATATATATATATATAGACATGTCATCCAAGATGAGATTGTTTCGAGAGGGAGTAGAGCAAAGATGAGATGAGACTTATGATGTAAATGGAAATGTCTCCTTAGCTGAGAGGGAGTGTTGAGAATTGGGCAGCTTCAGGATGAATTTCCCTATAAGGAAACCCTCAGCCCCATAGAAGCCCATCTCACCCCAAAGTCAAATTCAGCAGTTAAAGGAAATCATTGTTAATATGAATCGTATTGTTCTTATTATTGTGGCAAATCATTTTGGGTTTAAGTTCTCATCAAGAAAATAAAATATATTTAAGAATAAAAAAAGGGGGCAAATTTGAATTAGGATGTTTCCCTCCAAAAGGCACCTAAGTTGGCCTCAACATGGGTTTCTTTGATATCAAATGCCCCCATCCAATTGTATAAAATAGACCCTTGAATCTCATGGAAGGGCATCAAAAAACATCATTCACTTTGTTCCGAAAAGGACTCGCATCCCTTATATCTTCTGAGGTTCGTAATTGCAGTTCGTTTTTATGAGACGCATAGGCTCGCATCTACATGTCTCAGAGGATCTCACATATACTCATCTCTGATCACAGTGAGGATCTTGCATATACATGCCTCTCGCGTTACAATGATGACTTACATTGATATGCCTCTTGCATTACAGTGATGTGACTTACAATCCATCTATGGCTTGCACGATGATGATTCCAATGGCTTGTTCTTATTGACTGTAGCATTGCTAGATTTCAGCTCACTTCAATACAACTTAGATTTTGTATGTTACAGTAGCACGCTATCCACTCCTTGCAGCTCACACTCTCCATGTACAATGGCACACTCTATTCATCACAGTGGCTCGCAATATAATCTGTGGTTTGATTCTCCATGTGACATTACTGTAACTCTCACATGTCTCTCTGAGGTTTGCACTAATATCTGTGACTCGACTTATAGTTTGTAATTATGTTTTTAAGTTTTGTAATTGTATACACTATGGCTCATGCTATATATGGCCGCTTTATGTATCATTGTTCGAATTTCATCATTTGAGGCTCGTTTTAGCTATGACACACATTATCCACTATGATTCATATTGCATAAGATATATGTCAATATTAACTTCGATTATAACAATAGGACTGCAATCATGATTTATATGGAAATACAAGCTACAATGTATTTATGACAACATACGCACGGTTTGGATGACAGTTTCACATGGCAAACACTTTAGATATGTCATGGCAAACACTTCAGACATGATATCCGAAGCATGATTTATATGATATGGTAGACACTTCAGATATGGCATGGAAGACACTTCAGACATGATATGGCATACATGATTTATATGATATGGCAGACACTTTAGACATGATATGGTATACATGATTTATATGACATTGCAGACACATCAGATATGACATGGTAGACACTTTAGACATGATATGGCAGACACTTAAGGCATAATATGATTCGCATGGCATGGTGCATGGTTCCCTTGGCCCAAGATGGCTTGCACAGGATGTCCCACATAGTATGGTCAGCATGGCCTAGCATGGCCCACATACCCCAGATGGCCCACATAGGATGTCCCACATAGTATGGTCAGCATGGGCTAGCATGGCCCACATACCCCAGGATGGTCCGCACAAGATGTCCCACATAGTATGGTCAACATGGCCCCCATAGCCGAGGATGGCCCACACAAGATGTCCCACATAGTATGGTCAACATGGCCTGCATAGCCGAGGATGGCCCGCATTGTATGGTCAACATAGCCCAGGATGGCCAGCATTGTATGATCAACATGGCCCGTGGTGGTTTGGTTTGTATGGCTTAGGGTGGCCCGCATTGTTCGCATGGCCTAGGGTGGCTCGCATAGTGGTCTGGTTTGTATGGCCCAAGTGGCTCGCATGGTGGTCTAGTTCGCATGGCTCGGTGGGTTGGCTCACATGGCTCGGTGGTTGGCTTGAATTGCCTAGTGATATGGATCGCATGGCTTGGTGGTTACATGACAGCTTATGCATTATTGATATGGCAGAGGCCTTCTTGGACTCATTTGATTAGCGAAATTCAATTCACAATTGAAGTTGTGAATTGACTTGGTGTGGTCCTAGGAGGTTTGATGTCATGATATATCTCACTATGGATGCACTTTGTATCTTAGCTGAACAATTGATGAATATATAATAGAAGAAGAAGAATTGAATTCTGTGTTTCCCCCCTCGTGTAGTTTTGCCTTGGTCTTCGACCAAATCCTGGTGTCTCTATTTGTGCATGCTTTTCTTCTGATGTTCCTTTTATTGTTATGTTGGATTGTTGATGATATTGTTCTTTCTGCAAAATTGCTAATGATGTGATGATGCTATGGGGTGAATGCATATGTAAATGATGAAAAGTATAAAAGTGCAATTATCAACAACAAAGAACAATATAGCCCTGGCCCCTAAGAAAATAAATAGCAAAGGCAAACTAGAGGGGTAGAAAAAAAACATGAGGACGAGGGCAACCCAGGCCTGCATAATTGCTACCTCTTATCATCATTAAACTCAAGATGTTGGACCTACCTCAACTAGTACCGTGGCCATTAAGTGGCTTTGACTTCAACTTTATTGTACTTGGTCTTTGCAGTAGCCGATGCATTTGAAGGAGGCTCAGGGATTTTACCCTGCACATAATCCATCACTTCCTTCTCTTCCAAGGTCAAATCAAGAGACATCTTCCATCCATGATAGACGGATTTATCATGGAGCTTGTCTTCAGTTGGGAAGTAGGATGAGGAATCCATTGAGTCTTTTGCCCTTGTCCAATTGTCTTTGGTGATTGCTCTTTCACTCTTGCTTGGGCTTTGTCTTCACCTCAGCTCTGATACAATGTTAATTTTAGGCAACAATGGTATGTTCTATGCTTTAGAGAAATTTTACTTCAATTTATTTATGAGCTCAATATCAATTTTAGTTTAGCAGTCACATAAACATGCAAGTAAGATGATGATAAAACATAAGCTAAGTCACCTGACACGGGGATTCAGGACACGTAGGATTCGAGATTCGTGGTGTCGGATTCAGACACGTTGACCCCCCGTAACAGGACACATAGGATTCGTTATATAT
>APFE030720025.1:22883-42705 GCA_000404065.3 Pinus taeda
TTTTACTTTAAGAATTTAACATTACCATGAATAGCATATCAATACTAGGGCCTAGACTTGATCATGAAGCTGCCAAAACACTTGCCAAATGAAAATATGCGTGTCTGTAATGACCAAATGCGGCCTTTTCATACCCGTGCAGGTCACTTTTTGAGCCTAGCGAGTCCTAGAAAACAGGACACGGTTCCCAAAATCATGACACGTTTAGAAAATCGTGACACGCAGTCGGATTCGACGTGTCAGAAAAGGATACGATGTGTCATTGGTTTCGGACACGAATTTGGATAGAATTGCGTCGAACACGCTGGATTCGGGATTCGTGGGGCCTATAGGATGAATTGGGTTATCTAGAACATAAGCATAAACAATAGAAGACAAGCCAAGACAAGAGGACACAAGATGTGGCACTAGCCAGGGACAAACCCCAATGTGGGGGGAACCCTTGATCAAATCTTCTTTTAGTCTTCAATAGTTCAACAAAGAGAGAGTATAATTCACAAATTCTGGTAATTTATAACAACAACAAAAGAGCCCTAACCAGAAAAGTCAATGTTGGTCAACAAGGCATATTTCTACCTCAATTCAGCTCCGTCAAACCCAGTGAACTTCGGCCTCCAACATCAAGTCTAATTAACTCAAAACAGTGTGAAAAAGTCCAGTCAAAATTGGTCAACAAAAGTCAACCCTACCGCCAACCCTAGTACTGTCAATGCTGGTCAAATAGGAGGTCAGATTGCATTGGTTCTTGTGCCCAGATATGCGGCCTACTAAGAAAGAATTCCTCCACCCAAAATCACACCAAAATAGGTCAACGCAGCCCAAAAACAACCTCTGAAATTTTCGGTCAAACCTAGTCAATGCTGAAACAGAAAATGACTGTCCTTTCCTTCGCACATGTGAGAAGCTGCGCAGAAATCTGTACCCAATCAGATGAGGAGAGAGGATGTGTGAAGATGAGTGATATCCAAATGAGGATGAGGCATCATGTATTTATAGGCAAGTGTTGAGGATGAATAAACGTGACTATTGGGCTTCTAAGCCTACATGAATTTGCTGGCGGACCTTGACATGTCCATAATATAAATAAATTCATATCTTCATTTGTACATGTCAGAATCAGATGATCTTTAGATCAATCCTACACCTCTCTGAGAGAGTTATCCAAGAAAAATATCAGTTGTCATAAATGAGATGACCCATGTGGAGTTTGGCCCTAGTTTCTAATTTTAACACAACTGCTACTGAAAAACAAGCTATTTAACTAGCCCTATGTAGGCTCTGCGTCAAGGTGAAGCTGCCTGCCACACGTACTGCCCAAATTGTCTACTAATCAAGTCGTTCTGCCTACTGCTGGCTGGGAAAACACTTCTCTGGCACTCTAGAACTTCTTCTCGACCTCTAGAACTGAAAACGTCTTCCTCCCTCAACAAATCGAGCTGCCTAGTGAAGCTTTTGCGCTGCCTCTGCGCAACTTCCCGGAGAAATTTCGGCCTTTCTGAAAATGCACTCATTGGATGTGGAAAACTTCCTCCAACCTTACTGTCTTTGCCCCTCAATTATTTGCGTCCTTGCTTTTCGGCAACTGTTGCCACTCTTTAGAAATCGAACTACCAAAGAAATCGAACCACACAAGTGTATTCTCCATCTACCCATCGACTTCTTATAATCCTTTGTTGGAGCACCAACGTGCAAGATTAGAACTTAATCAAGGGTCCATATTAATTCCTTGTCGACCCATGTGAGTTTCTAGAGAATTCTCACTTTATCTCAATTAATATTGATTAATTAACCATATTTCCCTAAGTTTAGACTGAGGAAATATTTAAAAATCAGCTAATAATCTAATTGAGCCATTTCTAGGTGGAATTTCTAGAAACGATTTCTGGGTTTTGGAGATTTCATGTGTTTTAGCCTCTCCACAAAGTTTCGAGACTAGAGCACCTCTGATGCTACAAAAACTAACACTCCCTCTTAGCGAGGAAGGTGTTCTAGTGCTACACCATTGTTGCTAAACACCCTGTTTCTGGACCACCCTTCTGTCACGCTACTGATGTCTGATCACTGCCCACCACTTACTGTGCAACTCTGATGCTGCATCTATGCTGTTGCTGACACTGCCATATTGTTACCAACTATGCATCTGTACTGCAACTCCCTCTTAACTGTTGTTGTTGCAACTACAACACTTGCAACTGAGAAGCATCCAAAATACTGAATCAATTGTGTTCAGTATGATGCATATGCCCCCTGAGTCCTGACTGCTACTAGCTACTACAGTGTATGCCAAGGAATTCGCACTACTGCTGACTCTGCCACTTCACTGCTACCAACTCTGCACTGTGCTCCCCAACACCTGACTGCTACTAGTCTGCAACTGTCACTCTGGAACTTCGCTGCATCTCTGACATTGATGCATCTTGCTACTAAAAACTGTGGGCCCGCGTAGCCAGGTGATGATCCGTGAGGTGGAATCCTTAATGGACCCTGCTCGGTCTCTGCAGTTATGGGACTACAGCTCCAAGTCGCTCCACCTCTCTCTTGGACGTATGGCTGCAAACATGGCCAACTCTTCTTCCTCCGGCCTGGAAGACAACTTGCCAATCTCAGCGGACGCTGCTGCTTGGTCCTGCTTCTCTGACTTGTCCTTGTTCCTGAGAGGACACTGCGTGCTGTAGTGACCGAAATCACCACACCTGAAGCACTTGACCTTTGACAGGTCGTTCTTCTTCTTCTTCTGCTCCCCCTGCCCCTGACTGGTACCCTTAGATGCTAGGGCCACATTCTCCTCCTCACTCTTTGGTCCCTTGCTACTACTGTCATTGATGGTACTCTTTAACAAAGCCCTCCTCAACTCATCCTGTTGTAGATCAGACCACATCCTTTCCCACTTTGGCAAGGTATCTTTGCCCAAGATGCTCTAGAAAAATACTTGCCAATCCTCTTAAGACATTATTTAGTGCCAATCGTACAAGCTCTGTGGGTTGGGGTGCCTTTGTAACCGCTGATAGCTAATATTGGACCTCTTGAATCTAAGTGAGGAAGGCGTCTATGCTTTTGCCCTTCTACATCCTAGTGTTCCTCAGCGTTTCCTAGAGAAACATCTTCTGCTGCTTGGAAGAACTCTGAAATATCTCAGAAAGAGCATCCCACATTTCCTTGGCCGTTCCCTTGTCTATCAAATGTGAGACCAGATGATCTTAGACACCATCCAAAATCATCCTCTTTGCCTTAGCCATATCTTTCTTGTACTCCTTCTGCTGATTAGGGTTTTGGGGAACTGCTACCACATTTTCTGAATAGGTCTTCAGGCCATATTCATCCAGAAAGAAGTATATCCTAGCCTTCCAGATGACATAGTTAGAGGCTACCTCCAACCTGTCATGATCTTTGAGCCTTGTTGTGGCCATCTCTAAATCCGTTGAAAACTCCCTCTTTTCCTCTGCTTGGCTACTAGATTTGCTATACACACTCCCTTCTGGAGTGAGGAAATTTGCACTCAACTACTGCTAATCTGCCTGCAAAAATCGAACTTTTGAAACTCGAAGTCCCCTAAGAGTAATTTTCCCTCGTGTGTGCTTTTCTCTTCCACCCGACGTTGCTTCTGCTGCTGCAAAATCGTCTGCGTCCAACCAGAAATCTGCTCAACGAAACTCTGAGTTGCTGCTGCTCCCTCTGACTGTTGGAATCACTATTATGGGCAAATCGATTTTTCTTCCAACATGCTACTGAAAATCAAACTGTTGCCCAACAATTTGATCTGCTTGTCAAGGTACTGCTCAACCTTTGAGAATTTCGGCCTACTGCTCCTCTGTACAGTGAAATTCCATTCTCTGCTTTTGAGCTTCCCGGTTGATCACTCACGCTCTAATACCACGTGAAAATTTCATCCATCACAACAACTGGAAATTATTTTCCTACTTTTTAATTTATTGAACAATTTGTCTGCTACGACAAATATCAAATAATTCATGCTATGATCTTCACAAATTAACTGTGGAAGAAAAGTAGCGTTGGACTCTGAGAAAATCTAGTGCACACATAAAAATATGACAATTATTTTTGGACAAAAGACTGCGAAGAAACCCAACTTAGGAAAACCAGTGTAGTAGTGTAGAGTTTTTATTATTATGCAGCGGTGAGAAATTATTAGTACAATAATCTGGATGCTGAATGCTGGCTATCCTGCAGAGTAAATATCGGCAAAAATATCTAGAGGGAAATTACCCTCACTCCGAGCAATCCTGACACTCAACTGCTGCTAAAATGCGAGTTGTCCAACTGGGCCTATGTAGACTCTATGTCAAGTTGAAGCTGCCTGCCACACGTGCTGCCTGATCGTCTCCTAATCAAGTCCTGCCTGCAGGTTGCAGTTGGCTGGGAAAATGCTTCTCTGATACTCTGGAACTTTTGCCCAACCTCTGGAACTGAAAACGCCTTCCTCCCTTAGCAAATCGCATTGCCCAGTGAAGCTTCTACGCCGCCTCTGCAGAACTTCCTGGAGAAATTTTGGCCTCTCTGCAAATGCTCTCGCTGGATCTGGAAAACTTCCTCCAGTTTCACTATCTCTGCCCTTCTTTGGCTTTTCGATAACTGCTGTTGCTCTCTAGAAATCGAACTGCTAAAGAAATCAAACCCCACAAGTGTATTCTCCATCTACCCATCGACTTCTTCTTATAATCCTTTGTTGGAGCACCAACGATCAAGATTAGAACTTAATCAAGGGCCCAGATTAATTCCCTGTTGATCCGTGTGAGTTTCTAGAGAATTCTCACCTTATCTCAATTAATATTGGTTAATTAACCATATTCCCTAAGTTTAGACTTAAGAAATATTTAAAAATCGGCTAATAATCTAATTGAGCCATCTCTAGGTGGAATTTCCAGAAACGATTTCTGGGATTTGGAGATTTCATGTGTTTAGCCTCTCCACAAACTTTCAAGACTAGAACACCTCTGATGCTACAAAAACTAACATCTAGAAGACTTGCACTGCCTTTCGACAAATAATCTCGGCCTCCTCATGTGAATACACTGAGCAATTCGACCTCCTTCTAAAGCTCACAGCCTCATTGGGAAAAACTGGTAGAAAATACTAATAGAAAAAATCTTTGAAAAACCTTTCCTCAATTACTGTTGCTGAAACCCTCTGGTGGCTTCGAAAAATCACCCACTCGAATATTTGTATTAGATCTCCAAAGATGCCCATTGATATCCTTTATAAACTCTCATTCACGAATGAATGGCCACGATTAGAAGTTAACTTGATCTAATCGATGGCTAAGATCGTCTTAGAAACTTTCTACAAGCTTCTAGAGGAAAATCGGCCTTGTCCCAATTAATATCAATTAATTATTCACTTTTCCTAGGTTAGGAAATAATTAAAAAATCACTAATTGACTTAAATAAGATATTTTTCCTAGGTGAAACTTAGGAAAAATTACATGGGCTTGGAGATAATTAACTTCTCTGTGACTCTAGCCTCAATGACACCTCTCAAGACTAGAACACTTGTCTGAGCTACAAAACTAACACATTGTCTGATTGATTGAAAGCACAAGTCTTGGTGTGTCAATCAACTTAAATTTTTCTCTTTTCTCTATTTTATGGTATTTAGTGTCAGAGTTTGGTGTAAATCTACATTTAGTAACATTTTTGCACCTATATGTTGTTGCCCTTTAGGTAGGGCTTGCATTCATTAATGTTTAAAGGGAAAAATCTATCATTATTTTCATATGTTACCACTAAAAACTGGGATGATGTCTACGTATTTGTAGCTGTTTTGTGCATTTTGAGTCAATAAAAAATTACATGTTTACATAACCCTTGCTTACCTTCATTGATAACCTAAAGCCTTCGTTGGTCTCATATTTTATAGGCTATTTTCTTGTTGTTATATGCTATTGCGCATTGTAAATATAGATATCATTAAAACCCTAACTTATAATAACCTTCCTTTAGTTTCTTAGGGTTGTTGGAAAGTGTATTTGAACATTTGTAAACCTTATCTTAGTGTTCGAGGCTTTTTTGTTACCTTCATCTATAACCATTAAACTCCTATCACCCATTACCATTCCTTTATTGAAGATCCTTCTAGGTGATTTTATCTGAAAGATTTTTAGAGAGCCATTAGTTTTGGAAGCCCTAGGTCATCGAACCTTTAAGTTTTGTTAGGGAAACCTCCCCTTGTGGGGATAACATCCGACCACAAAACAACATGAATGAGGCCACTGAGATGACAATGGTGGTTGATATCTTTGTTGCTAGAAGACTTAGGTTGTCTTGTGAGGCTTTGCACTAGGTCACTAGATTTTTCTGTAATAGGGACCATATTTATAGGATCTAGATCGCAGATTTATATCCTTCGAATTCTAGAGCCATGGCCTAGATTTCTTCATTCCTTAGTACACAGTTAATGTCACCCCCAAGATTAATGCTATCACTTTCTAAACACTAAAGACCAAATAATCTCTCCCACAATTATTGTCTATCGTGGTAAAGTCCATACAAGTTAACAACATGATATAATTTTCCAAAATCTAAATGGAGCATATTTACTTTGATCTCTGAATCCAAATAATCAGAGCTTTGGATCCATGATGATGAATTCCAAGCTGTTATCAACCCTCTAAGCTTACCTGCAACATCAAAGGACAAAAAATTCCATCCTTTTATTATATTTGTAGAAGTTTATTATCTTTTCCTCGCTCCAACATAGTTTTTTGAATCAAAGTACCATGTTTTTTACCTCTACCAATTTGTCTAGGGCCCATGTTTTATGAGGTGTCCCCAGGCCTTGATTATTGTAAAACATGGTTTTCATTGTTTAACCTTGAGAGGAGTTGACCTTGTAATCCATATTGGATCATTATATTATTTGTCATCCATCTCGATGCGTTTAGAGTGGGAAAGGTGGAGGAATCAACTCACATGACCATTTTTACCAGTGGGACCTAGTTTGGCAAATTGGGGTCTGAAACCTTCTGGGAACATTTTGAGGCATCAAATGGTGTTTTTTGTGGGTAAAAATTTGCTTCTTTAGTGTCACAGTTTTTTTTTCTTTCTATTCTACACAAAGACCTTTCCAACAATGCACGAATCGACTCTAGTGGAGTTTGTATGCAAAAGTTATGCCACTTGTAAGTTGACTTTTTTTGTTTTGATCACCATAATTTGAGAGAATACCACATCAACTCCCATTATTCATGGAATGGGGCTAGCCACGTGGTTATGATGAATAAGACTCTAGAAGATATTAGAATAATGCTATTTAGTGTTTAATGCTCATTCTTATTAGTTGTTGCTATTTTTATCATTTTAGCAATTTCTTAGATGAAACTTGTTGTTTCTATTTCCTAATAGAAACTTGATGTTTCTATTACTGTAAATATCTCTATATTACTTATTGAGCTTCATTTTTGCTCATGTAATTCAATTCAATTCATTCATTGATTATGGTATCAGAGCACGGGTATTTTTTTCGAAATAATTTTTCATTCGTGTGAAAAATTTTGGGCTTCATTTCGAAATTGCTCTCTAGGTTTTGAATTCGCTGTTTGAGTTGTTCTTCGGTGGTTTCGTGAGGGTTTCTAGCGTCATTTGAGAGATTTGAAACACTTCCCTCGTGCTTCATGCTGCATCGGACGCTGTTTGACCACTGTTTGAATTTTTTTTTACCGTGTGGATTTTTTTTTGTTTGACCTACTCGATTCCACCTTCTACTGCGGCCAGAAGTTACGTCACCTCTCGAGGCATGTTAAAACCCTGTTGCAAATTTGGGTTTCGTATTAACAAACTGAAGTGGTGATAGTCGTGGTGACTATAGACTTTCGGAGTGACGGATCTACAATTGGCGAACACCGCTCTCTGCCACCGCGTCCAATCCTGGATCTGCACCATGAGACCGATATTTTTCTTTGCGGCAAAAGCCGAGACTACTAGCATTTCGTTGCTCCCTCCAGGTTGACTGCAAGCGTGGCGTAAAACTGTTGGCATACACAAACGATACAGTATCTCTCGCCGCCAAATTTCCGCCGTCGTTCACCAAGCAGTCGTCGTATGCCAAAAGCACCCGAATGTGCCAGGGTCTATCTCTATCGACGACGCAAAGGAGCCACACCTGATGTGGAGACGCATGTGTTTATCATTTCTACAACAAATGCAGGCACACCGTTTGTGAATGTGTAAATAAAGGCGTCAACATTCATCCGGCTAAGCACTGCGCCACGACAATCTGCAACACATTAACAACAACGTAGTTGATGATTTGAAGGAGCGGATTTGCAACAACAGCAGGAGGCATAACAGGTTCCTGTTTCAAATTTTCGAACGAATCTTCATCGGGGTTCTTTTTTTTTCATCACTGTCGACTGTTGTGGCAGTGTTCTCAAGGGGACCGAATCTTATCAATCCAAAGATTCTGAAACTGGACGTAGTAACACGTGGGCTCATCCTGGTGGGCTACGTATTTTTAGGGACAGTCTGGTATGTTATATAGCTTCTCTTTTTTGCATAAAGAAGTAATTATGGAGACCACGAATTGCTGGTAACCTGCCTGTATCAATTCCTTAGTATATATATTTTCTTTTAATTCTTCAGAAAATACAATTTTTTTTTTTGGGCATACAAATATTCTCCAAGTTTCTTCCTGCCTAAGCCTCTCAGAGCGATTTTTGCATTAAAATTTCAGCAGATTTGCATTAAAATTCGTGTCGGATTTCTTTGGTGTTTTTTGTGTCTTGGGAAACGTGTAGATGGCTTTGCTAACCAATCTGATGTTGGAAGGCAGTCAACGCTTTAATGGAACCAATTATAACATCTGAAAACAGAGAATGTTGACCATTTTTGAATATAGGCGTCTTGACCAACTTGTTTTGGCCAAAGAGCTCCGTCCTGGTACAGCTGGTGCTAATAAAGATAAGTTTGATGATCGAAATCGAGAGGCTGTTATGCTTCTCAAAATTTCTGTGACTGATGATCAGTTACTGCAGATTCCTTTCGGCAAAACAGCTGCTGAAATTTGGCAACATCTGAAGGAATTGCACGAGACATCCGACAAGAGCAGAGCTTTCTTTCTCAAGAATCAGTGGTTCTCCATCATGATGGACGAACATTTGTCTTTACAGGAACATGTTAATAGGATTAAAGACATTCGAGATCAGCTCGAAGCCATTGGTCGGACCATGGAGGAAGAAGATATGGTAGTCATCACTCTGAAAGTCTATCGAAATCTTATGAACACTTCATAGAAACACTCAACATTACCACCACAAATGTTGATCTGAAGTTTCCAGAGTTATGCATCAAACTCCTGTAGCAGGATCGTTGGAAACAACAGTTTGGTAGTGGTGCTTCATCAGCCTCCTCGGAAAATGCTTTTGCTGCCAAATATCAATCCTCACAGTCCTTTCAGCGGAAAGGTTCTTCTCAGCCTTTTGATCCTGCTAGGAAGAAAAGTGTGCAGTGTAATTACTGTCACAAGTTTGGCCACATGAAGAAAGATTGCCAACAGAGGATTGCTTCTGAATAGAAGAAACGGGGAGGGCCCCATCAGACAACGAATGTTACAGAACATTCCGAGTAGACAGAATTTGCCTTTTACGCCTTTATGGCTAAAAGGTTTTCAGATCATGTCCCATCTTTTACCTGGTACATTGAATCTGGTGCATCACACCATTTCTCTCACAGGTGTGACTAGTTTATTGACTTCTCACCTTTCAGTGATTCCGTGGTATTTGGCGGAGGTGAAAAGTACACAGTGGTTGGTAGAGGTACAGTTCAGATCTAGTTTGGCGGGCGCACACTCATCTTCCTGAATGTGTATTATGTTGCTGGTATGGAAATTAATCTGCTGTTTGTCAGCCAGATTATGAGGAACTCTCCTCAACTTGATGTAGTGTTCAGTGCGGACAAGTGCTCTATTATCGACAGGGAGACTAGTCTTACGGTTGTTGTTGGCCTAAAGGATCATGGTCTATACAGGCTTCTTGACACTGGTGATTCTCCAGAAGTGGCTCTAGCAGCTTGTGTTTCTCCCATCAGCGCTCTGTGGCATCAGCGATATGGGCATCTAAACATGCAGTATCTCTCTCAGCTCTCTCGGGAGGGACTTGTGTCAGGGTTACCTGATATTCAGACTCAGTAGTTGGGAGTATGTGGCGCCTGTCAAGCTGGCAAGCAACATTGGTCTTCATTCAAGGATGGAGAATCTTGGCGCGCATCTAAGGTACTCCAGTTAATTCATGCTGATATTTGTGGTCCTATGAATACATCTTCTATTACTAGTTGCAAATATGTTTTGCTTATTGTAGATGATTTTAGTAGAAAGATGTGGGTGTATTTTCTAAAATATAAATCTGATGTATTTAGTACCTTTTAGAAGTTTAAAACCTTACTTGAAAAAGAGTCTCGCTGTAATATCATGACTCTTAGGATAGATAACGGGGGGGGGAATTTTGTTCTTTTGCTTTTTCCAATTTCTGTGATACTCATGGCATCAAATGCCAGTTAACTACACCCTACACTCCTTAGCGGAACAGTGTTGTCGAATGCTGCAACCTTACGGTTGTTGAAATGGCTCATTCCATGTTACAACACAGGAGTGTTCCGAACAAATTCTCGGCTGAAGTAGTGTTTACTGCTGTCTATCTTCTTAACCGATCACCTACTCAAGCTGTTAAGGGGAAGACTCCCGAAGAGGTTTGATCTGGCCGTAAGCCTAAGATCAGTCACCTCAAAGTATTTGGCTCGGTTGCATATGTTTGGATTCCAACTGCTAAGCGCTCTAAGTTGGATTCCAAAAGCCAGAAACTCATGATGACAGGGTACAATGATCATCACAAGGCCTATAGGCTGATAGATATAGCCACTGGTCATCTTAGCTTCAGTCGGGATGTAGTATTTGATGAAGACAGAGGATTCTTTCAGTCTTCTCCTTCTGAGCAGTATTTCGAGGATCAGCCTCACAGTGTTCTTCTTCCGGTAGGTCCACCTGATGGAAGGGATGATGCAACATCAGTGTTTGATAATACACTACCTGAGCTTCCTCTGGAAAATAACCCTCCTCTTGCTGCTCCTATTGTTCCTGAGCCTTCTCCACCTCCTCCTGATATTGGTTCCTCTACTCTCTGGCCTAAAGGGTGGGCTAAAACCATTGGTGATCTCCGGGATAATGAGCTCCTTGAAGGTAGAACTTCTAGACATAAGAGCAAACATCAGTCTATAGTACATTTTGCTCTTATGACTAACCTGCACAGTATTTTTGAGCCTCAAACCTATTCAGAGGCTAAGGTTACATCTGAGTGGGAACATGCTATGGAAGCTGAATTCCAGAGTCTTCAGAAGAATCACACATGGACCCTTTCTGATCTTCCTGTAGGGAAAAAGCCCATCAGCTGCAAATGGGTGTATAAAGTGAAATACAAAGCTGACGGAACCCTAGACAAGTATAAAGCTCGTCTTGTTGCTCGAGGGTTCTCACAAAAGGAAGGCATCAACTATGAGGAGACCTTTGCTCCTACAGCGAAGATGAGTACCATACGGCTTGTCCTTGCCCTAGCAGCTTAGTTCAATTGGAAAATTCATCAAATGGATGTAAAGAGTGCTTTTCTAAATGGTGACTTACAGGAAGAAGTCTACATGACGCAGCCTCTAGGATTCAAGGTTGCTGGTCAAGAGCAAAAAGTGTGTAGATTAGTTAAAGCACTCTATGGATTGAAACAAGCTCCTCGGGCTTGGTACATGAAAATTGATCAGTATCTGACAGACCATGGCTTTCAGCGGAGCACATCTAATGCAAAACTGTATATCAAGCATACTGGTGATGATATTTTGTTTGTGGTTGTTTATGTGGATGACCTTATCATTACTGGCAGCTCTACACATTTGATCCATGGGATCAAACAAGACTAATGCAACACCTTTGATATGACAGACTTGGGACTTCTTCATTACTATTTGGGGGTTGAAGTCTGGCAGACTGAGAACAACATCTTTCTTTCTCAGTCCAAGTATGCCAAAAATCTTGTGGACAAGTTCAGAATGCAGGATTGCAAACCGGCCACGACTCCTATCGAACCAGGGCTCAAACTTTCAGCTCAGTCATCCTCCCCCCTTGTGGATGAAAATTTATTCAGGCAATTAGTGGGCAGCCTCATCTACCTTACTGCCACTAGACCTGGCATCAATTTTGCAGTGAGCTACATTTTCCGCTTCATGTCAGCTCCTAAGGCTGATCATTGGATAGCAGCGAAGCGCATGCTACGTTATGTGCGTGGCACTCCTGATTATGGACTCCTATACACAAAGTTCCGATCCTATACTCAGTGGTTACACAGATTCTGATTGGGCTGGTTTGGTTGATGACCGTAAATCTACAGCTGGGTATATGTTTAGTCTAGGATCCGGTGCTGTCACCTGGACTAGTAAGAAGCAGCAGGCAGTGGCTCTCTCCTCAACAGAAGCCGAGTATCGGGGAGCAGTTAAGGCATCTTGTGAGGCAGTTTGGCTTCGACGTATGCTTGCGGATATGCATGTTTCCCAAACAGGTCCTACTCCCTTGTTCTGTGATAATCAGGGAGTGCTCAAACATGCCAAGAATCCAGTCTTTCATGAACGAACAAAGCATGTGGAAACCCATTGCCACTATATTCACCAGCTTGTAGAAGACGGATCCATTCAATTGCGATATGTTCCCACAACAGAGCAACGCGCAGACATCTTCACCAAGCCTCTTGGTCCTGATAAGTTTGTAAAATTCGGAGGGTCTATCGGTGTTGTAAATAGATTGAGCATTAAGGGAGGGTATTAGAATAATGCTATTTAGTGTTTAATGCCCATTCTTATTATCTATTGCTATTTTTTGTCATTTTAGCAGTTTCTTAGATGAAACTTGTTGTTTCTATTTCCTAATAGAAATTGATGTTTGTATTACTGTAAATATCTTTGTATTACTTATTGAGCTTCATTTTTGCTCATGTAATTCAATTCAATTCATTCATTGATTAGAAAAGTCAATATTGTAACTTTAGTTAAGAGTTGGAGTCAAACCTAACCACTAATACACTATTACGCTGTGTGCTATTACCAGGCCACTAAGAGGAAGAGGGGTTCCATTCTTTTCGAGTGCATTTTGTTCCATAGATGAGTAGAGTAGCCGAGAGGAATGGGGAGAGAACACATAAAAAGAATCTGTGCACTATAGTCCACGGGCCACATGCCTTACTTCTTTGTGCTTGCATCCATTTTCTATTAAGAGAAAGAGAACAGAGCGACCTCACATTCCAGCTGGGTTTTCTCCCTTGAGCGTTTCCTTGTTGGAAATACTGGGGAGGGGGTGAATCAATATTGCAGATGAGAAGCAAGGAGTGAGGGAGGATCTTACAAGGGATGCCTTAAGGGCATAAATATTTGTAAAAAAGATTAGGTGAATCCATATACAGATACATGAAATACTGCAGAATTCATAGGAAAAATATAGGGATATGCATGATCAACATAGAATAGAGAAGTCGTTCAAGGTGGGAGATAGAGGATGGTTATAGTTGAACAAGGAGAGTCTATAGTGTCTTGGTAGCAAAATAAAGGCTTTGCGGTATGGTCCCTTTGAGATACTGGAAATGGTGGGAGATAATGTCTATAGACTCAATCTAACCCCATAGTGCACACTTACTCAGTTGTGAATGTAGAGAAGCTGAAACTCTATGAGCCTTCCATGCTACATCAGGATGAGGAACAAGTGTTACCTTCTGTAGAGGATTTGGCACTAGATGCTCAGGCGGAGTTGACAAAAGATACAATTTTGCAGGGCAGGTCTAAAAGTACAAGACAGGGCAACATGTCCTTTGGCAGATTGGGTTGAGAGGATACCTTCCAGGCAAGGCTAAATGGTACAATCAATAAGTGTGGGAAAAATTCTTCACTTCTTCTAGTAGATGCTTTTGGGGACCAAAATCCTCCTAAAATAGGGAGGTGTGATATGGTTGGATCATTATATTGTTTATCATCCATCTCGATGATTTTGGAGTGGGAAAAGTGAATGAATCAACTCACAAGACCATTTTTACAAACAGGACCCAGTTTGGTAGATTGGGGTCTGAAACCTTTCGGGAGCATTTTGAGGCATCAAATGGCGTTTTTTGGGCGTAAAAATTTGCCACTCTTTTGCCATTTTTTTCCTATTCTACAAATAGAGAACTTCCAATGATGCAATAATCGCCTTAATTGGACTCTGTATGCAAAAGTTATGCCACTCAGAAGTTGACCTTCCTATTATGACCACCATAATTCTAGAGGATGCCACATCAGCCCCCATTATTCATGGAATAAGGCTAGACACGTGATCATGATGATGGAGACTCTAGAAGAGTTAGTATTGTAACTTTAGTTAAGAGTTGAAGGAGTCAAACCTAACCAATAGTAGGCTATCGGGTTGTGATATAATCAAGACATTAGGAGGAAGTGGGGTTCAATTCTTTTTGAGTGCATTTTGTTCCATGGATGAGCAGAGTAGCCAAGAGGGATAGGGAGATAATACATAGAGAGGATTTGTGCACTATAGTAGCCCATGAGCCACATGCTTTACTTCTTTGTACTTGCATCCATTTTCTATTCAGAGAAAGAGAGCAGAGTGACTTCACCTTATAGCTAGGTTTTCTCCTAAAAGGGTTTCCCAAGATATGTCTTTCTTCAATTGTGGTTTGTGAGTTTCTAGTTCATTGTTCTCTATTTTCGGCATAATTATAATTTGCATGCATACACAATGAACAATATTTAGAAAATCCAGAAATCTAAGGAGAAATAAACCCTCAATATAGATTTTAGATTTTCTAATATATTTTAGTAGATCTGTTGTGATGAACTGTTTAGTGGAATACCCACGGTAGTTTACAGATTCCCTTGCTCTAAGGGCCACTGGGGTAGTTTGTTGTGTTCCTTTAAGAATCTCTTTTTAGGCCTTGTGCTATGCAATTGATAAAAATGACTTCCTACTAGGTGTAATGATGGTTAGGGTTTGAATAGAATTAATAGGAGTTCCTTTTTCTCTCTACCCATTTGTCAATGAGGATTTGGAGGATTGTTGGTGGTACCTTTTTTCATGGTTGTTGCTCCTTGTCTTCCTTGAATCTTAGGATATATGTTTTGAGGGGGTTTGACCTTGAGTTGGGTTGACCTTGCTTTAAGATCACATGAGATAGCCTTTTGTATTCATCTAAAAATCATCTTTTTGCTTTGTGCTATGAAGTTGACAAAAAGGATGTCCTACCAGGTGTAACACTATTTAGTGTTTGAGTAGAATTGATGTGAATCCCATTTTCTCTCCACCCATCTATCAACGAGGATTTGGAGGATTGTAGATGGTACCTTTTTTCATGGGGTTTGTTGCTCCTTGTCTTCCTTGAAAGATATGTTTTAAGGTTATCTCCAAGGGGTACCCTATTTGGATTTATGGATTGAGAGTAATGGACTATGGGGAAGGAATAAAAGGATTTAAATGTATGTAAGAGAGTAAAGCCTTTGGTTTTATGGGTAGCCCTTCCACCCTAAAAGCTATCTTTTTGTCCAACATAGGTAAATTTTTATCATTCTGGAAATTACAGAGGTATTTTGGAAGGACGATTTAAAAACTTGATGGTAATTGAACTAGCCTCCATTTGTCTTTGAATAACCTTGGTTCTAATCTCCGATATCAATGAGCCCATTATTTGAAAGATAACAGGAAGTGGATTGTTAAGAATTATAGCTTGGACATGAATTTCTTCACGGGTTCAGTGTGAATGTGAAAGTAGTTCGAGATATTTTTGAAAATGTTTTTACCTTTTTTTTTTCCTTCTGAAAAGAAATTTTATTTTCTAATAATGAGTACATCCTTGTAATGACTTTGAGCTTTGTTGTTTGAGAGCCCCTCGAGGACCAAAACATGTATATTCTTCATATGGAATATAAAGATGTTTTTGGGAAGCACATAGTTTTGTACAATCATGTGGAACAATCTCGTTTAATCATACGAAAGTTTACACAATCATAGGTAATACCATATGGATCTATATATTGGTATTGGATCATTGTATTGCAATTATACAATCCATATAGTAGGGATATATAATAGAGAACCAATTCGTTTAGTATTAGGTGTACTTCCCAAGTAGCATGTAGAAGCTCATGTTTAGGGTGATTTTGGTAACTGTGTAGTGCTGTGTTTGGGCAGGGTGTGGAGGTTTCCTTGTAAATTATTTATGGAGTGAAAAGTTGATTTGAAGGAGTAATTATCAATGTTCCACCAAGTTTTTGGGAAGAGGGAGTGTGGGAGCAAGGAGATGCACTTGGGGGACATGTGGAAGCACCTCTAAATTTCGTGGAACTTAGGGGGGGACAAGGGGATATCAAAGTCCCTAGCATAGGGGTTTCCATCTCTAAAAATATAAAAATAAAAATAATTGTGATAAAATCCCAACAATAACAATTCATCTTTGTGCAATGTAAATAGTAAATAACAAAATAGTACTAAAATCAAATTTGTAAATTCTATAAACATGATTTAGATTTAGATTTAGCAATGAAATACATTCGTTCATAAACCATAAATAAAGTAAAAATAGTAAAATATTGATACATTGATTTAAATTCACCATTCTAAAATTTGATTAGTAAGAAAAATTATAGGTACCGAAGTTTGAAATAGTAAATTGAAATTACTCAATGTCAAAAATAGTAAAGAGTGACAAGTGAAAGACACGGTCTGAGGTCATTAGTGTCTAAAATCAAGATGTAGAAGTAAAACTAAAAATTATCAATGGACAATGGACAATGAACAATGAACATAGAATGAACAACAAAGAGTGAAAATGAATAAAAGGTAAATACAAATAAAATTGAGGTAGGGTTTTTAATTGTTTTTGTTTTTTAATTTTTAAATTTTTAAACCTTTATAGGAAACAATTGGGGTGGGAGGGGGACAAGGTCATCCAAAGCACTCGTTTTCTAGTGGGGGCACCTATAAGCACCCCTTTCCTAGTGGGGATGCCCAAAAGCACTCATTTTTTAGGTCGGATGTGCATAAGTCTCCTTTTCATTGGGGGACACCCAAAAGTCCCCCATTTGTGGGAGGACGCCTAGAAGTCTCCCTTTTGGAGAAACTCATCCTCCCACTAGGGAAATGTTTACCCTTGTGTTTCCCCATGCTTTCCCAAAAGGACGGCATTGGGAAATGTTTCCCCAAGTGTTCCACCATACCAAGAGCGTGGGAAACCTTAGAGAAATTTTGAGGTCTAAAATGGGCCTCCTAAGGAATATTATAAAATAATAGTGGAAATAATAAAATAAGATTAGATTGCATCATCAAATTTTAGAGTGAGAAAAGGAAAAAATACTTTTTCAACTTATCTCCCTATGGTTTTACACAAATATCGAGCGGGAGCACTTGTTGGATGCGAAATTTAATTCCTCATCCAAAGAGTACCCATGTGGCATACTTTCGATGGACCCTGCTACACGAAAAATGAGAAATACATGAAAAACGTTTTTTGCGTAGTAGGGTCCATTGAAAGTATGCAACATGGGTACTCCTTGGATGAGAAATTAAATTCCGCATCCAACGAGTGCTCCCGCTCGAAATTTAAGTGAAAACGTAGGGAGATAAGTTGAAAATACAAGTTGAAAAAGAAGGCCAAAACTGCAGGTCTTTATCAATTGTATTTGCTGTTAATTTGTGGGTATGGGATATATATCTCACATGCCTCAGATAAAGGCATGCGTTCATGTTCATATATGCCAACATTTTGACCTTCTATCAACGCGTAGTGTAAACACAACTCCCCTCGTGGGCTCTTCCTTGGCTTTGGCACCTTTCATGTTACGTGGAGCGATGGATTGACTTGCCTTGTGAGTATGGTTGGTGTGTAGACTTCGGTGATTGGTCAGTGAAATAAACTTAGAGATTGGGCTTATGAGCTCAATAATTTTGCAAAAAGTTTTAAATTTTAAATAAATTTATGAAAATATATAATATTTCTATAAAATTTAAATTTATTTAAAATTAAAAGATTTTATTAAAAATAGTCCAAGGACTTGTATAAGACCCATTTTTCCTTGTCAAATTTGTATATGCCCGAGTAGTAGCTAGAAAACAAATTAGCCAATTTCAAAGCATTTTCAATGACTCCATAGGATAATAAAATGCTACAACACCTTCCACCAAACTCCATGACCCCTTTTGTTATGTTCCTCCCCTCTTAGGTCTCACTCTCAACTTCAAGGCCAAGCCAAAGCTAAAAAAAGTATGAACATTAAGAGCTATTTCACACCTTCCACCATCTCTACCCCTGCTACTGATTGTGTCACTCCCTTCCAACCCTGTGTAAGTCAACCCTCCTTGGATTTTCATTGGAAAAAGAATAGCAATGATGTTGCTTTTGAATACATTGCTAGATGATGGTATGATGCAGATATCCCCTTTAATGTCACTCTCTCACCTTATTACCAAGCTATGTGGGATGTTGCTTTCGTTACGAAAGGTCTTCAAAGGCCCCACTATGCATGGATTGAGGGGATCTCTTTTGCCAAGAGAGGTTGCGTCCATTGGAGAATATTTGACTGAGTTTAAAGAGTCATGGACGAAAATAGGTTGTTCCATCATGTCAGATTGATGGATACTTGGAAAAAACCGCACTATCATAAATTTGCTTGTCTCTTTCCCTCAAGGAACCATGTTTTTGAGATTGGTTGATGCATCTGATAGGGTTAAAGATGCAAACCTATTATTTGAGCTTTTGGATGAGATAGCTACAAAAATGGGGGAGTAGAATGATGTGTAGGTCATCACAGATAATGCCTCAAGCTATGTTCTTGTTGGAAAAATGCTAGAGGCCAAATATAGGACCATACTTTGGTCCTCATGTGCTGCACATTGCATAGACCTCATGCTTGAGGACATAGGAAAAGTGGAGTGGGTAAAGAACACTGTAGAGCATGCCAAGAGTATCACAAATACATCTACATACTCATGGGTATTGAGCCTAATGAGGAAAAACATTGGGGGTAGGGAGCTTATTATGCTTGCCATCATGAGATTTGCAACTCACTTCTTCACATTGCAATCTCTCACTTCCCAACAACAAAACTTGCATAAAATGTTTTCTAGTGATGATTGAAATTCATCTCGGTGGGTTTGCAGAGCAGATGGAAAAGGCACTGAAAAGAAATATTTTGACAACACCTATGGAAAAAAGCGAGAAAGCTACATCTACGAGGCTATGGATCAAGCAAAGGAGGAGATACAAGCATCCTACAAGGATAGAGTAGGTAAATATGGGCCTATTTGCGAGATCATTGATATAAAACAGTGCGAAACACGCATATGGATTTCCAAATGAATTGAATGAATTGATTGAGCAACAATACTCAATAATAATACAGAGATATTTACAAAGATAGAAACATCAAGTTTCTATGTAAGATTCAGTTTCATATAAGAAATTGCTAAAGAAATGAAAATAGCAACAGCTAGAAGAATGAGCATTAAACTAAATTAGAATTATTCTAATACCCTCCCTTAATGCTCAATCTATTTACAACACCAATAGACCCCCTGAATAGTTCAAACTTAGCAGGACCAAGTGGCTTGTTGAAGATATCTGCAGGCTGCTCTGTTGTGGGAATATATCTCAACTGAACGGATCCGTCTTCAACCAGCTGGCGAATGTAGTGGCAATGAGTTTCCACATGTTTTGTTTGTTCATGAAAGACGGGATTTTTGGCAAGTTTGAGCACTCCCTGATTATCACAAAACAAGGAAGTAGGACCTGTCTGGGAAGCATGCATGTCTGCAAGCA
>APFE030720025.1:49632-104040 GCA_000404065.3 Pinus taeda
TTTCGATCATCAAACTTGTCTTGATTGGTGCCAGCTGTACCAGGACGGAGCTCCTTTTTGAGAACGAGCTGGTCAAGACGCCTATATTAAAAAATGGTTAACATTCTCTGTTTCCAGATGTTGTAGTTTGTGCCATTGAAGTGTTGACAACCTTCCAGCATTAGATTGGTTAGTGAAGCCATCTGTCTGTTTCTCAAGATAGTGAGATCTGACTGATCTGAATGGAATCTGATAGATGCTGGTATAAAATAACCCGAACTTGCTCTTTGAGGAAGAATTATCGAATGCTGCTGTTACCACACAAAACTTGAGAAGCACAGATTTGTTTAGAAGAATCACTGAATATAAGCAAGTAATAATACTGTCAAAAATATATCCAAATATCAGTGGTGGACTCTGCTGTATAGAGTCACAATGATCCTCTGACCAAACCAGTTTCTGACCACGCAAAAAAGAATGCGTTTTTACTGTAAGAAAAGACCCGTTTTCCGACCATGCAAAAAAAATTCGTATTGCTATGATAAACGACCGGTGCTGACCACGTAAAAAAATATGCGTATGAATTTCGAGGAATATACCGTGCGGCGTTTGTTGTAAACCCTGCAATCGGTGAAACTTTCGTTCTCGATCTCAGCCGGCAAAACCGTCTGCGGGGTACTTAACGTTCTGATCGGAACTGTTGTGGCATCCGGCAAAAACGTCTGCGGGGTGTTTAAAGTTCTGATCGGAACTGCTGTGGCATACCGAAGTGGCTGTGCTCTTGTCGTCATTCAGGGTCCGCAGATAGTTTAAGTGTGAACTGGGCGGCGTTTGAAATGGAATTTGCGAAGAAAAGCGTCGAGAGATATACCCGACCCACCTGGCTACAACCGCTTGGCTCTTTGACTTGAAATCCGCGTAGACTGTTAACACCAACTCGTTAAAAAAAACAATGGTCTTATAACACGTGGAGAATGTAAACAATTTCGAGCCACGCAAAAAAAATTACGTGTTACTGTATATATCAATAGCAAGCCCAGTGTCGGATCACGCCAAAATACAGGCCACGTTATGCACGTGACTGTAAAAAAAATTGTCGATAGATACTTGCCCTGTAACGAGATTTCACAATGGTGTTTCGACGGTCCTGAGAAAAAAAATTATGCCAAAATACGGAGGGTTCTGCTGCTTCGACAGTCGGCCAGCGGGAGAACTCCACAGTAAAACGAAATTGACGCTACACAGATTGCAGCCACGAGAATTTTTTTTTTGACCAGCTGAAGAATTCTTTCGAAGGATCCACTTCTGTATCGAGATAGACGACTGTAAGCTTTTATCACAATGAGCAGAGCCGAAGCTAAGACTCAGTGAAGGCTATCTGGCTTATAGAGGGCTCGACCTTAGAAGGGAATGACAGAAAGAATTCAAGAGATTAAAATGCAGAGAGAATAAACTTCTCATTAAATCTCTTTTTCTCTGGCTCCGATACCATAAAACAGTGCGAAACACGCATATGGATTTCCAAATGAATTGAATGAATTGATTGAGCAACAATACTCAATAATAATACAGAGATATTTACAAAGATAGAAACATCAAGTTTCTATGTAAGATTCAGTTTCATATAAGAAACTGCTAAAGAAATGAAAATAGCAACAGCGAGAAGAATGAGCATTAAACTAAATTAGAATTATTCTAATATGATAATAATTGGAACAATCAACTCCATCGTCCTATACATGCAATTGTGTATTTCCTGAACCTAAAGTATCATTATAACGCTAAGCTAGGAGAAGATCATACTTGGGAGGTTAGAGATGGATTGTACGAGTGCTTGGAGCGCATGGTACTTGTGTTGGAAAATCAGAAGGGCATAAATATTTTCTTTATGTTGATAAATACTTGTAATATTCTTATGTTCTTATTATCTTTCTTATGTTCTTCTTCATCAAGTAATTATCAAAAATGAAATGAAGATCAGGGACACTAGATGTAGGCGGATAGCCAGGGAAAAACGCCTAGATAGGGGAAAACCCAGTCAAGAACTCTTCCTTCAATAAATTCATATGACAGTGAGACAACCAAGACCTTAGACCAACAAACCTTCCTCCTCCACCAAGTCAACCTTTTGATATGATGCAACAACCTTTATTATTCTCTTCTTTTTCTGCAGCTTTAGCCTAGCAAAATCCCAGAAACTTCGATCCCAGTTACTGCAACTACTGCAGAAATTTCTGCCTCCCAGCTTATCTCAGAATTTCAGTCTTCCAACAAAACTCCAACACTTGGCACGTGTGAGATAGTAGAGAGGGAAATTGACTTCCTTAGCAAGATAATGACCTTCTTTTCCTTTGCTAGCCCTTGCCTTCTTCTTCCTTGGAATTTGTACCCTTTACTACAACCAGCTACTGCAATTTTACTGCAAATCAAACTTGATGAGAGTGTGTGTCAAATATGAGGTCAAGTTGCTCCAATATATATGCTTCTGGTGAGGTCGAATTACCTTGTTTGAGGCCGACTTGATCATCTTCGAGGCCGACTTGGTGGAGGAGGCCTGAATGACTTAATTTACCTTAAAATAATTTTATTTCTTGACAAATAATTCCCCAGAAGTGTTCTTTGCAATATGAAATGGACAAAGACACTTGACATAAACCCTAGAGGTCTACAATGGAGACCTTGACCTAAAAAAAATTGACCCAAGCATGAAACCCGTGTTTTAATAAGTCAATTCATTTAATAATAAAATTTCTTTTTCTTTCTTTTGATAAATATATTTTATCATGGCTAAAGTACAATTATGAAGACCGAACCTAGTTACATTCTTGAACACTCCCGCTTAACTAGGGAGGCATTCATAATTACCTATATCTATAGAGGTACATGGAAGATCTCAAAATGAACTACGAAGAGTCCTGGCACACTTAGTGCCACAGACTAGATTCTTGACCAAGGTAATCTATCTGGGTGGGACTAAGATGGAATAAAGCTTTCAACCACTATAGGTACCATCAGGCTTACTAACCATCAACCTAGGGATCTAGGTACGTAATGCAAGGTCAAAGCTCTATGACCAACGACACCCTCCTACTTATGGATCTAGACATCAGACACATGTAGATGTCCTCCCAGGCATTTTGTATTACACACGATGCCTCAACACTTTCTATTATTTGAATCGGTAACATCAAATCTCTCTCGATCAATTAGATCGGTAACATCAAATAAATCAAGCATGCTTGCAAACTAAATTACAAGTCCAAATATGTTTCCAAAACTTCGACCGTTTGAGGAGATATTTACCTATACAGACACAACCCCAATCAGTAACAAATACATATAAGTAAACACAAACCTTCAGGGTCTTCAATCATCTTGATGCCACTTTATTCATATGCAACTAGTGAGAAGCTTTTCTTTTTTAATTTCTTCAGCGGCACCAAGACATCCTCAATATACATTCTCCAATTTCTTTTTCAAGGTATCCACCATGACTATCATAATATGCCCTCCCTCTCAACTGGGGAGACATATCCTTTCTTTTATCTAGGCTCCCTCTTAAGTTAGGGAGATCAACTACTTTCTATAACATCGGAGAGTCTTTCATGGCTTCTTTCCTTCTTATCAAAGTCATCTTGATCTTATAGCTTTCTCCGTCATGCTTATATGGACATCTTCATTATCTTGAAGATTGTGTACCTACAAAACTTTAATAGCAAGTACAATCAAATACATATGAAGTTAACCATATCAGAATCATATACTAATGGAAGCATTAGACTTTAGACATCAAATACCTAAACTTAGTTAGGTTCATAATCAACAAGAGACACATACTTCTATACTTCAATTTCTTGCTAGCATTTTATTACAAACCATAGATCACATCATTAAAACTTAGAAGTTACTCAATCAAGATATCAGTCTCATTATATTTAGGGCCTCAATATTACTTTTAGAGATATGACAAACTCTACTATGATATATTACAAACCCTAGAATCCATCTTTGAGATACTAAGCCTTAGATATCAACAATCAAAAGCAATCATAGCACAATCTAAGGTTTCAACAATATGACCAACTCCTAGACTTTATATTGGAAACAATATCATTATATCTTAGAATATCATACTTCTACTAGGAATTTGTTACAAACCCTAGATTTTACAAGCTATGAGCAACAACAATTAGGTTAGCATATATATCTAGGATTTCATAATCATGCACAAGCATATGACATCTATTAGGTAAACCCAAGGCACAAATATCAATACATTATAGTTAGACATATAACAATTTTGATCAAGCTAGGGTTTCGATCAGACAGACAAATATACACCTAGGGTTTCGATTAGACAGACAAATATACACCTAGGGTTTCATTCCTAGGAGCTTACTATAGATATTATTTGGATTTTGCTCATAAACCCTAATTTACCAAAACCATAAAGTTCTAGGATTTCAATACATAACATAGCAAACCCTAAAGAACTAGGTTTTTTATAATAGCACCAAAACCCTAAACATCAAAAGAATAGTATTTTCTAGATTCCATCAATAACCGTAAGAATACTAGGGTTTCATAATCAATACCAACACACCCTTAGGTTAGGGTTTTATAGTGAACCTTTTAGGGTTCCACAATGATGATTTAATGAGGGTAGATTTAATCAAATGATTAATTACCCTAACAAGAATCTTTGTGATTCAAAGTCCTAGACATAACAATGTTAGTAATGTAAAGCATAATTTAAAAGAAATGGATATACCTTTATTATGAAGCGAACAAAGCTTAAGGTCTAAGACATACCTTTGAGTTGTTTCTTAACAAACCTTGTAGGACAACAATTCTTGAAGTGCTTCCTTTGCAACAAAACTTCTACCATGCTTTATCTTGTGAGGCTGCCTCCACAACCCTCGAGTATTCAGACAGCTTTCCCAAACGAGGAAAATATAGAAAGAAGGGTTATTAACATATAATACAAACACATCTTGATAAGAGAAGGAAACCAAACAGAAAGGAAAATACAAGGAGGAAAATACTTATCTTTGGTAAAATTGGTGGAGGCTCCCTCTTAATCCAATTTTGAAGGAAACCTACAATTTTATCAAAACAATTCAAAAATGTTCTAACAAGGCATGTTAGATCTACAAGTTCTAGAAATCAAAACATAAAGGAAAAGAATTCAAAACTTAGAATAGAGGACTAAGAGAGATAAGAGAGAGAGAGGACTTAGTAGCGTAAGTCCTTGATTTTCGATTCATCGGTCTTGTTCTTCTTGGGTGGTTCTGCTTCGACAATATTTGCTTGATCCTTGTCTCTCCTTTTATTTCTTGGATTCTTAGGACAATGGCTTCTATAATGACCCATTTTGTGACAATTGTAACATTCAATTTTGGATAGGCCTATTTTCTTCCTTAGCCCTTTGAACTTTTTGAAGGTTCCTTTATTCTTGTGATGAGCGGAATAGGCATTTGAGATGTTCTCCTCCTCATTCTCCTTGTTGCTTACTAATGATATTTTGGCTTCTTCTTGACTACATGCATTCCATAATTGTTCGAATGTAGGAGTATCCTACCTATTGAAGAATGTTTAACTAGGTTTGGTATTCATTATTATGAAATGTACTCTTGTATATATAAAATGAAAAAGAAATTATTTTTTATTATAATCAAGCTTGGGTTTCTTGCCCAAGGAATTTATTTTATAGGTTAAGCACTCATTAAAGTGCTTCTAGGGTTTGTCCTAGGCATAGGAGTCATTAAAGTGCTTCTAGGGTTTGTTCTAGGGTTTGTCCTAGGCCTACATGAAGAGCAACGTCCACCCTTGAAGAAAACTATATATAAGAGGAACTCATCCTCCATTTGGATCATTCACTCACTCGTCTCTCATGCGAAGATGGAAGCAGCAAAAGGATGAAGACGGAAGTATGAAGAAGAGAAGGACAAAGAAAGTCAAAGTGTTTGGGTCTCTCTTTGTTCTTCTAGGAATGCGAAGTTAGGGTTTATGTGCTGGGGAAGTCTGAAGTTTGATTTTGGAAGTAAGAAGATCAAGAAGGCAAGCAAAGGTCTCTTAGGGTTTCCTACTAGCCCTAGAATCCATATCAAGGCAAACAAAGTCAAGAGAAGAGCAATTAAAGGGAGATTGAAGTCTCCTAGTGAAGAAGCAGCAGTTGCTGGCCAACAGAATTTCGGATTTACTGGGAGGTCGAAGATCTTGCAGCTGGATGCAGAAAAAGACTTGATCTTGGAGGGTATTTGTTTGAGTCTAGGTCATGGTATTCGTCAATTGAAAAATCTGAAAGATAAGAAGATATTTTCAGGTTTTGCCCTCAAGAGGAGGGGTTTTGGCCCTGGCTTGCAACCTATATACTGTGTCACTGTTCTTACTATTTTGGTAGCTGTTTGATGTATTGATATTGGAATAATAAAGATCAAAGCTAATAAGTAAAAATGTAACACAAACGGTTATCAAGAGAATTAACATATACATTGCGCTATTGAATTCTCAACATGATATCAGAGCTTAGGTTCTCTAAGGGCATCATGAAGTTCTCCTCTACTATGAAGAAGGTCATCAAAAGGATTGCAAGCCATCTCAAGAAAGGTATCAAAGAAGTATGGAGTCTCACATTCTCTTCAAAGAAGGTATCACTCGAAGAAAAGGATGAAGGACTCTTCTCAGCTCTCTTTGGGACATTCCAAGACGAAGATATCTGGGTGATTGATAGCGGTGCATCAAGACACATGACAGGGCATTCCCAGCACTTGAAGACCTTGTCAAAAGGAAAATCCGCATACTCTGTGGAACTTGGAGACAACAAAAGCTATCTGGTGAAGGCCATTGGATCAACATCTATAAAGCTTGAAGATGAAAGCAACATCCACCTCGACAACATTCTATTCGTTCCAGGTTTGCACAAAAATCTACTTTCTATTTCAAGCTTAGAAGATAAAGGAGATAGAGTAGCTTTCATTGATGGAAAAGTAGTTGTATGGGCTAAAGGCACAAGCATAAAACCAACAAAAGTAATTGGCATTTGAGAAGGAAGGCTCTACAGATTAATATCTCTTGTAAATCATGGCCTAGTCCACACTGAGATTAGTCCATGTGAACTTTGGCACCGAAGGTTCGGTCATTTACTTTTCAAAATTCTACTGACTCTAAATTTGGTAGTAGATGGAATACCAAATCTAAAGGAGGATCATGAAGGTGTCTTCAAAGGATGTGCATTAGACAAGAATACTAAGATACTATTTGGAAGCAGTGCTTCACAGTCGAAAGAAATCTTGGATCTTATTCACTTTGATGTATGTGGCCCTATGTCTCAAATTACTTGGAGGTCATCTTTATTATGTCACATTCATAGATGATCATTCAAGAAAGACATGGGTTTACTTAATGAAAACCAAGGATGAACTATTTACTAAATGTCAAGAATTCAAAGAAGAAGTGGAGAATCTTACAAAAAGAAGAATCAAGATACTAAGATCTGATAATGGAGGAGAATATGCATCCAAAGAGATTGTAGCATTCTGTAAGGAATCTTGGATTAAGAGGGAGTTGATAGTTCGATATAATCCTGAACAAAATGGAGTTTCAGAAAGAAAGAACCGATCCATTGAAGAAAGTGTAAAAGCAATGTTACACGATCAAGATCTACCGCAGTTTCTGTGGGGTGAGGCAACGAAGACAACAGTTTTCAAACAAAATCTATGTCCTCACAAATCTCTAGACAACAGTCTTCAAACAAAATCTATGTCCTCACAGATCTCTAGACAACAAGACTTCGAAAGAACTGTTCATTGGGAAGAAGCCACCTGTGGATCATCTCCAAATCTTTGGGATTCCTGTGTATATACATATACCTAAAGACAAAATAAAGACGCTGGATCCTTCCGGTGTGAAAGGTACATTTGTCGGATATAGTAACTCATCTAAAGCCTATAGAATCTACATGAAAGATGGACATCACAATGAAGCCAGTCGTGATGTCATATTTGACCAAAGCATAGCATTCAAGAAATCAAAAGAACTTTGTATATATTTTGATGACGAAGAACTTCCTATATTTGAGGAAGACGCTGACAAGGAAGAAGAAGGATCTCACCATGAGGAATGAGGACCTAGTGAACCTGTTCAACCTACAATCATTCAAGAAACAAGGAAAATACCTAACTAGTTGAAGTCTACACTAATTGATGCAGAAGGTCATGCAGCAGCTCAAGGATCATTTAGAGAAATTAAAAAACCCAAGAGATATTTTGGGTATGTTGCATACATGACAAAGTTAATAGAAGCAGAACCATCAACATTTGAGGAGGCTATAAAACATCGAGAATGAAAAGATGCCATGAATGAAGAATATCAATCTATAACGAACAAGGGAGTCTAGGAGATCGTACCTAGGCCTGAAGATGTTAAAATTGGAAACTAGGGCCAAACTCCATGTGTGTCTTCTTATTTATGGCAGTAGATATTTTTCTTGGATTCCCCTCGTCGAGAGGTGTAGGATTGATCTAAAGATCATCCGATTCTGACATGTATTCATGAAGATATGAATTTATTTGTGTTATGTGACAATTAGTTAAGGTCGACCAACAACCAAATTACCCCAACCCATCCTCAACGTTTCATCATAAATAGAAGAGGTCTTAAAGTCATTTTGCACACTCACTTCACTCTTGATCTCTCTCCACTCATTTTGGGTTTTGGTGGCAAGAGAAGTCTAGATGCTGAAGCTCTAGACGCAGGAGGAAAGGAGATAGTCTGGCCACAGTCAAGAAGGGTTCCATACGCTGTCTTAATGGAGATATATTGCCCTAGCCGCAGTCCAAACTAGGAGTTGAAGCTGATGTTCAGTTGTGCCCTAATCCGCTATCAAGGAAGGGCTAATGCTGCCCTAAACACAATCTTTAGGGAAGAGATATAGCCGCAACCTTGGAGGAGCCCTACCTGCTATAAAACATGCCCTAGCTGCAGGTCTTATTTGTTGAGAAATTAAGGGTATCATAATTATTTGATTTCTCTGTACAATGATAATTGCTTGTGATATTATTTCCTTAAGATTAGATTGATGTAGTTAACATGTTTTGTTATCATCAATCAGTTATCAAAACACGAAGATCAATCATGCACAGGTACACAAGATATTGGGACCAAGCCAGGGCAAAATCCTCTCCAAATCGTGAGAGGAAAAACCTTTGAACTCTTTCTTATAGAATCTTTATTGATGAATTCCAAAACCCAAACAAATGATACAAGATTGCCTTCAACATCAAAATGACAAACCTTCCAAAATGTACCCAAACAGAGAATCTCTTTCTGCAACTTCGCGCTGTATATCAGGTCTGTAACAATGTGATTACAGTCAACAAATGATGTCGAGAGCAACCTCCTCTAGCCTTCTCGCACCTTCACTTTCCATGTAAACTGGTCACACATGATGTAGCTCTTTGACTTGAGCTTGATCTACAAGTTGAGATGCCGAAACATTGACTGTTCTAGGGCAGCGAAGTCATGACTGTCTATTCCAGGTTGTGGACACACGTGCGAGGAGAATTAGGGCTCTTCTAGCCCTTCTACAATTTCGATCTCCTTGACAATGGATCTTCCCTTCAGTTTGCAGCTAGATCGAATCTCTAACCCAATAAAACATCAAGATACATGGATGCCCTAGCTCGGATCAGACTTCCGCACGTGTGAACAGATTTGATGAGGGTTTCGGACGAGGGAACGGACTTCCTCATTAACTGCAGCTGCCTCCCCTTCGCCTCCTTCTCTTCGTCTTCGATACATGAATGCATGAGAGTGAATGTGATGTATGGAGGTGCCATCGATGCCTATATATATGCTTGTTCATCCATTTCTAAGTCAACTTGATCCCCTTTACTAAGCTGACATCATTGGAGGCTTCTCGAATACAAGCTGATTCCTTTCTTTAATTCGGTGGGTACATTTCGGTGGTTTTCATTGATGGTCTAGAAGGACACTTTGACTAATATTGAATATATTTACAAGTGTAACAACTCATGGTTGTTTTCTCTTTCATGATTCAATCTTAAGACTCTTAAATGTGAGTCATTACCAAATAAACATTCCTTGAGCATGTAACCCATGCTCAAGTAATAGTACAAAATTTTTTCTTGATACAAAATTACATTACTACAAGATGAGGATCGAACATAGTTACACTATCTTCAACATTATACATTGTCCTTAAGGGATTAAATCACAGTGAAGAGAGGCTCCTATGCTGTCCGAAAGGAGACTCTTCTACGCAGCATGGAGAGGCTCCAATACGTTGTCTAAGTGAGCCTCCATATGCTGTCAAAGGAAGCTCCAAAAGAGCCCTAGTCGCAGTCTTCTAGACACAGCTAGCCGCAGTCCTAGAAGGGAGCTCTAGCCCTAGACACAGTCAAAGGGAGCCTCAATACGTAGTGTAAATGAACCCCTAATCCGCAGTCAGAAAGAGGCTCAATACATAGTCCTAAAGGATGTGATTTAGCTGCTATTCAAGCAAGGAGACTTAGCCACATCTCAGCCGCAGTTATGAAGCCTAGCCACAGTTGAAGGGAGAAGCCTTTACAACTGCCTTATGAGGAGGACATATTCGCTGTCAAAAGAGGTTCTAAATAGTTAAGGAGGGCTTTGCTTTGTTGGCTAGAGGAACTATAAACCACAGTAAAGGAAGGCTTCACAGTTATGAAGAGGTCCTAAGCTACAACAAAGAGAGACCCCAATTAGTAGATGGGAAGAAGCCTTAACAACATATCGAGACCTGAAGGGTCAGCTTAGTATTTCAGTGGCAGCATTATGATGACATCGTTGTGATTGAGACTTTTCCTGAGGACTGTTTATAAGGTTGGTAAACTACAGTCATATTGCATTAATGAAATCTGTCCTAGACCAAAGTTCAGATCAACATATTCAGATTGAGTCAAGTCCTTGTAGGACTTTTATTGCTGCATTGATATTATTTGCTGATTGAAGATCAAAGGCCATACTTGCTGCTAGGCTAGGCCACAAACCATAGCCAACAACAAATATTGTTCTCAGTATTGACTTAAACGCGTGACAGTGGTGGAGCTGCACCTCGAAGCCCTGCATTGGTAGTTGTGTGAAGGAAGAGCACTGAATATTGATACCATATCTCATAATGCAGTGACAGTCAGTGCAACAAGAAGACATCAGCATTCTGGAAGATGCTTTGGGTTAATATTTCTATGTTTTGAGGAATCTCAGGTTTGTATATTTGTACTATCTCTCCCTGTGCTGAACTAGTGAAGAATATAAGAAGATTTGATCAATGGTTTCCCCATGTTGTCGCACAGAATGTCTAGGCACTGGGACAATGACTCAGATTGGGGGCTGTCCCCTTGATCCCCAATCTCTCCATTTAAGCTATCTCCCTACAGCAGGCTAAGGGGGGTAGACCCTACGAAAATGGAATGACGGAGAACTAGATGGAAACCAGCCAGTTTAGGAGACACAGTGAAGCGACCAAGTATTCGATTTAGATTTTCCTAGCAAGATCGTTGACTCCATAAGGCACGGGTATCAATCATTTAAAATCTAATCAAATCCTATAAGTCTTGCTAAATCTTAATCAAGTACTTGATCACTTCACCGTGTCTCCCAAATTGGTTGGTTCCCAACTAGTTCTTCTTCATTTCATTTTTCCATAAGGTCTACCCCCCTTAGCCTGCTATAGGGAGACAACTTAAACGGAGAGATTGGGGATCAGGGTGACAGTCCCCGATCTGAGCTGTTGTCGTGGTGCCTAGACATTCTGTACGACAACATTTTTTGATGCCGTTGCTGGGGTTATTTTATTTTCAGCGCTTCAACGACATTTTATCTTCATTCTCCTCATATCATCTTTATCATTTTTAGTAGCAATGCCAACATTTTTTGGCGCCGTTGTCGGGGACCGATTTATTGGGCCTTGGCTTTGCGACATTCATCTTTCATCTTTCTATCATTCATTTTAGCCGGCAACGCCAACATTTTTTGGCGCCGTTGCCGAGGATATTTTATTCTCAGCGCTTCAACGACATTTTATCTTCATTCTCCTCATGTCATCTTTATCATTTTTATCGGCAACACCAACATTTTTTGGCGCCGTTGCTGGGGACATTTTATTCTCGGCGTTTCAATGACATTTCCTCATCATTCTTCTCATTTGAGCCAACAACGACAACATTTTTTGGCGTCATTTGATCTTTTATCGCTTCATCTTTCGTCATCTCATTAATCGTTTCATCTGCACTTTTAGCACCTAGACACATCGGTTCATTTCTTGTTTGGGTGGCGACTCCACTTATTCATCCATTATTTCTCAGACAAGAAAGTTAGAAACCCTCCCTTATATCCAGTTGTTTGCCTTTTGGATCTTAGAGCTAGATTCATGTTCAAGTGGGGACTCCACTTCTTTCATTTCTTACAAGATTTTCTACTAGAAGCTCGCTTCTTGTGGATCTCTTGATTTTCTTGAGTAGGGGTCTCTTTCTAGCATCCATTTGATCCCTCCTTATCCCTTCAAGAAAGTCATCATGGATGATTCGTTTACCCTGTGTTATTTCTGATTTTCTCCACGATATGCCGAAAGAGGCCATTCATAAATTGCCTTTGTCTCGGGTGGTGATTCAGTCACTGTTAGAAAGCATCTATGCAGGTTTACTCATGCAATAATCAAATATTGTAGTTCTCCCCAATATAAACATGAAGATGTCAAAATGCGTCTGTTTGCCTTTTCTTTAGAGGGTGATGCTTTGAATTGGTTTCATAATTGTCCTAAAGATTCTTTCGCTTCTTTACAAGACATCATCAATGCTTTTACAGATAGATAAGGTGATCAAGGTAGCTCGCCTTGTGCCCCTAACATTATGCAATAGAATGAGAGTGATCTTGTAAAGGATCCGGCTGTCAATGAAAGATTTCAAGACAATTCTCCATATCAAAATGTGCCATCCTCTTGTACCGTTGCAAGACGAATCCACGATAGTGGAAATCAGGTACAAGTTATCAAATCAGTGTCGACAATGAAAGGGAGAATGATAAGCATCTTATAGAAGAACTAAAGCAGTTGGTTAAAGACATGTAGTTCAGTGAAACACAACTGGTAAAAAATATGGAGCTTAATCAAGAAAAAATTATAACTGATTACGTCAAGGATATGAGAACTTTGTACACTCAATTGGAAAAACATGATGAGGAGATGGAAATCATGAAAATTAAACACTTCGATCACGTAGCCACCGTAGTAGAAAAGTGTGCTTAGAATATGGAGGATAGGAGGACCGACATGCAGAGTCAACATGCTAAGGAAATGGAAACCATGAAAGCTAATCATGACAGGAAAATTAATTCTATGCAAAGCAAGTTATTAGCCCTAGATGAAAATACGACGATCATGGAATTTAATCATTCAAATCACATGATTGCCATGGAAACAAGTTATCAAGAAGAAATAGGTTCGATTCAGAAAAGATTGTCAACTATGGATGAAGAAATGATCATCATGAGATTCAATTATAATAATCAGTTAGCAAATCATGAGAAAGAGATAAACTCTATGCAACATTGCTTGATGACCATAAAAGCAGATAATGACAAGGTAATAAAAAATATGGAAGTTGGTCAGATATGTCTTCAGAATAAGTTATTGACCATGGAGGAAAACCATGCCAGGGAAGTCAGTGCTATGAAGGATGAACACTCTAACCAGATGGAGGCCATAACAGTACAGGTACAAAAATTTCAGCATCAGTCCGAAGATGAAAGAAACAAGGAAACGTCGACATATCATAAGCCTCCTTGTTTGCTGCAGCAAGCTCCATCTTATTATGAGGAGGTCATTTGTTCCATTGAAAAGTGGCTAATTGAAGGTGACCTGGATAAAACATAAATTGATAAGAATCAAATGCGGAATGAAGAAAGACATGTCATGCATATCCTACATACTTCATATGAGGGTTTTGAAGTAGAATGTTCCACATCATCAATGATACAGCCCGCCACAAAGAAAAAACGCAAGAGAAAGAGAATGAGAAAGCCATTTGATGCATCAGATGGCCGCGAGTAGCTTGATCTTCGAATCGGAAAAAATCCTACCGTGTGCAGGATTGGACATGGCGCATCTGAGAAACAACTGACAGATTTGCCTGAAAGCAGGCGAATGCTCAGTATGCACTATATTGAACACATCTGATGCCATGGTGCATCTTTGTATTGTATTTCTAACCTTATGCCCTGTTATTTCAGTATTTCATTTTGTAGTTAGATTTATGTTTTTCATGTTGTTAGACTAGTTAATAAATGAAGTCCTTATATCTTTCATGTGTTTAATGTTATATGATGATTTTTGGATGGGCGCTACTTATGTTATATTGTGTGTTGCATGGATGCAGATTCTGGATTCTCATATTCCTCCGTTGCAGCAACGTGTCCCTGAGTAGAGCCAGATGTTGACCACTACGTGTCAATGACCCATAGCAATGCACCCCATTTTTTCGCAAAAGGGATAGCGCTTGATCGATGTGTTGATGTCATCCAGCTATCATCATCAGTCTAATCTTCATGTTATAATGTAAACCCATTATGCATGTATATGATGTAAATAATCTCAGCAGATCTGTGTCATGTATGTAATTTCCTCGGTAAACCTAATTTTTTGGTGATGACCTACATTCTGGGAGGTTTTTTGTCTCACCAATCCATTCTCGGATGGTCAGCAGAGTTTTCCTTCAGTCTTACCCCAAAGCTGGAATGTATTTAGTCACTGGGATCTTAGGCGAGTCCTAGTGTTATAGATCGAGTTTATGTAAAAGTGATTTGGGAATAATCCTAATTATTTGGTTAGGTTATTTTATTACAAATTGCTTGGTCTGCTGGATTATATTTGTGTCGCAGAAATGGGTAGCTTGTGAGGGTCTATTACAGATGGGTTTTCCCCCTTGAGATGTAAAAAATATGAAAATTATGATGTAAAGTGTATTAAGGGTTGGAAAAATAATTTATTCCCTCATAGGTTAATTAATTAAATTTTTTTGCCAAAAAATTAATTAAAATCCTAAGCCATAAATATAATTAATTCTAGGTCCTAGGTAAATTTAAATTTTCCGAAGGCAAAATTCGTCTGTTATCCAAGTTGACTCAACTCCCAGATTTAACCAAGATCTTTTGCTTTTGTGATGTGATTAGAATTGCATTTAAAAGAGCATAAAGGAACATATATACATGTTGTAAAGAAGAAGGAACATGACAAAAATCAACAACATAAAACACAAGATGTTGATAACAGAGTTTGTCTAGGAGGGACTACGTCTCCGGGCCCGGTGTCAAGATGGTGTAGGCTGTTGCATTAAGTGCTGGAAAGAGTGATGATATACATGCATGTGTTTTCTCTATCATACAAGGAATATGCCCTCACGCAGGAGTGGCTCCAAGAGACGTTCTTCTGCAGGAACTCTCATTCAAAAAAGGACCCCTGTCAGGGTGACAAAATTTCACGTATGTTAACAATGAGCATCCCACCAACATGGCATCAAAGGGATCTAAATTCCAACATACATGGCGACAACATGAGTATCCCGTTGACAAAGGGATCTCAATCAAACATGACAATAAGTACATCTCACATCAAGAACAAAACAAGATCCTGCACCAAGACCAAACAAGGATCTATACATCACAATGCATCTCAAGCAAAGAGACAAAGAATTACTTGATCACATTGCATATACCTCACATCAAGGAGTTATCTGAAGAAGAGGATGATAAACTGCTGGATTTGGCTGTACCATCAATCTCGTGGCATCGTGAATGCTAACACCTACACTCTACTCTGAAAAGTGGTTGAAAAAAATGATCAAATGGAAAATCTGATTACACCATCAGATTCGTGGCATCGAATAGTGTAAAATCGACTGTCAAATTTCTGAATTCTGATAAAGTGAAAATCTGGGGATACAGGAATCTTTTACATTCCCCCTAGATTCCTCAAAGATTTCCTCCTCCGGGTCATCTAAAGATTTGATGCTCAGATCAAAATTCTGTCTGCGCCATCAGGTTCCTTGCTAAATTCTGAGAAAAATGAGTATGAAGTTGGCTGCATTTTGACACTGGCGAATTTCAGCCTCCAAGGAATTTGGAAGATTCCATCAAGATTCTTGAAGATTCTCCTCTGTTGGGAATTTGCAAATTTTCTGCTCAAAAGGTGAATCTGACCTCGCCATAGCGTTCCTTGCGAAAATCTGAGAAATTTGACTGTAAACTTGATTACATTTTGATAACATGAATTTTTTCCTCATGGAATCTTTAAGATTCTCTACAAAAATTCTGTCTCGAAAAACATGCCATTATTTTGCCTCCTGGAACTCTGTCATGGTTCCACCTCTAGCCTGGTTCACGGTTCCACCATTCTGCGCAGTTCCATTCGGCCTTTGTTCCGTTCCGTTCCATGCGTTCTCCACACCTCCCATGCAAATGAATTAAAGGGATTATATGGTGGTGGCGTGGCGGACTTTACAAAGACGCCACCCATGGCATGGCGGTTAGGCAGAAAACTTGAGGCATGGAGGTCAGGGGATCAAATCCCAACCCCTCCAAATATACGCGTTAACCTTTTTATGCATGTGATTTGTAATGGTGTGTTGTTGGTGTTTTTTTTACGTGGAGGTGTGACCGTTATATATATTACCATGCGGTGTTTTTGTTGTATTGATGTTTTGGGTTGGGCCGCCACCAATGGCATGGCGGTTAGGCAGAAAACTTGAGGCATGGAGGTCAGGGGATCAAATCCCAACCCCTCCAAATATACGCGTTAACCTTTTTATGCATGTGATTTGTAATGGTGTGTTGTTGGTGTTCTGTTTTACGTGGAGGTGTGACCGTTACATATATTACCATGCGGTGTTTTTGTTGTATTGATGTTTTGGGTTGGGCCGCCCATGGAGCGGGCCGGCCACGTGGCCGGGTGGTTTCGATTCCCGCCAACCCATATTTATATACCTTGTGTTTTGGTGGGGGCATGGGTCGGGTCCACAGGAGGTGGCCTGCCCACCCCATTTGATTTTAATACAACAAACATTATACGGTTACGGTAGTTGGGGGTCCGGCGAGGTCATTGCCGCCGACCCATATTAAATTAAAAATTTGTTTTTATAAATATATTTGTCGTTTGGGTCTGATGGAGGTGGCGGGGGTCATGGCTTGCCACCTAATTATATATTTTTTTGATTTTTTTATAACAATAATGAATATTTTCGAATTTGCCGAATTTAAGGGTCATTGGGCGTTTTAAAGAGGCAACAATTTTGCTCGCCCGGTGGCCGCATTTTGTGCATCGGGTCTCGGTCAATTTGTAGGACCATTAAACCTAGCCCACATGGCAACTTTGACCAAAACTTTGACTGACTCTTTCTCCCTCATACGAGCTCAGATTTGAGTGCCGTTCACAACGTTGGAATCAGGGTGACGAGCACTTCGATTTGGTGCTGGTTTGGGAGCAATCTAACCACTTTGAATTTTGATCATTTTTGAGTCCTCTGGGACTTTTGCCTATGTCTGGAGCCACCTAGATCAATCCTCCCCACTGAGGAGCTTTTGGTCCTCCAAAAGCATGAAAAATAATCTGCAACTTTTCTGTACCTTGTCTGCACTTACAAGCCTCTGATATGTCACCCTTCCTTCTCTTTCACCTTTGTCCTTCAGAGCCACATAAGCGATGAGCCGACATCTGCCACCTCTGCAAACCTGTAGTACATTGTTTTGAAAATTACATGCTTGACTTATATGAACAACTAATGACCCAAGCATCCCATACTTGCCACGAGTTTATAACACATACTCGGTGGTCAAGTTTACATTACGATGGAAACAATACCCCAGCTACCAAAAACAAGGCCAACATATCATTGTTGCTTCAACAAGTGATGGAAAACACATCATCACTGCAACACATGATTTACAAAAATAAGGCCAAACACTTTCTTTGTTTTGACAAGTGATGGAAACACAACATCACTTTCAGAGTGTAAAATGCAACACAAAATAAGACTAGACATCATTGTTGCTTAACAAGTGATGGGAAAAACATCATCACTTTTACATTTTAAAATGCAACAAATGATTTACAAAAGCACGACCATGACAAGCTAACATATCTAGTAACCATTTTTCACTTATTGATGTGAATGGGTCATCCCCCTGTGGTGGTTTTTTTTGTTGAACAATTGTTTCACTTGGTTCATGCACCGCCGCCTTGTCTTTAAGGCACTGCTCTGGATGGAGCCTCCAACATGTGGCTCTTTGATGGCCACCTCTGTCGCAATGACTACAATAGTTCTTCTTCCTCCAGATCTGCTTTACCTTCTTCTTTGCCTGTTGTTGAGAGGGTATTTCATGCCTCATCCTTTTTTGTGTTGCTATTCTTTTCCAACTCTTAGCAAATGTATGGTTATGTAATCCACAAAAGGTACATGTTTTTCGATGCCATGTTTTACGTTCATCATTAACAATGTTTATGCTGAATTGATGATGATGATAGATGATAATTGATTATGTATTTTTAGATATAATCTAGATTCTAAAAGATGAGTGGTAATATCTCATTTTGTTATATATATATGTGTGTGTGTGTGTGCTGTTTCCTGCCGTATTGTATCCAAATTTTTTGAAAAATTTGTCGTCTCTGTTTTAAACACCGTATCCGTATCTGTTCCCGTATCCGTTTCAAACCCGTACCCTTATCTGTTCCTGTATCTGTTTCAGTGCAACTTAGTCTGAAATAGTCATGTGAAATTCAGAGCCCTGGTGTAGTCACGAGTAACCAAGGAGCAGGCCGTTTTTGGAGACAATTCTAGGCACTTCAATTTTTTTTTTCTTTTTGGGTTCTTCACTGGGATGCATCACATTCTGAGGTATTTTTGATTGGTCTGAGGCACATGCAGGCTAATCCTAAGGCAGGAAATTTCAGACCTTCTGAGGCTGATCTGTTGTGTCTTATTCTGAGATTGAACGATCAAATGCACAGCTATGCTTGAGAGAATGATATTCTTCCTAGAATGCTTCTATATGACTGTGCAATTTTGAGCCCATAGTCAAACTTGTGCAAGCAATTGAGAATCATAAAGTTCTATTTCTGGTTCAAGGCTCAATCACCATGAAGTCAAAGGTCTAAGACTTGCCTACGGTAATGAAGGTGGAGTTGCATTGTTTACAGTGAAGGCTGAGCATTGTTCCCTAAGAATCGAACTCAGATTCATTCTCATAATTCGATCTTCAATGATCTGGGGCGAAGCATGTGCAATCACATCTATCGAAAAGCATATGGGTCAAGATTGATGAAGTTCTGAACCTGGTTGGTACACAGTCATTTTGATAAGAGCATTACCTGTAGAGTGCGCAGGAGCAGATGTGGTGTATTATTTTAATATATTACAGAATGCGTCATTGTGGTGACAAAGGTTCATCTGTGTAGTGTGCAATGAAATGGCTTAATATACCAATGTGTTGAGCGAGCATTTTGTTGTTGAAGGTTGACAATATGGTAAGTCTGCACTATGTAAAATTAATCAAAGATCATATGTGCGCATGGAAGAATATGAGCATAGTATCTATATATAGCAGAGTATCTTGAGTGCATTATGTGAATGTATGGAGCATAGACCAGAGTTTGTGCACATATAGTGACAAGTGAAGGTCCTGTGCATTTGGTTGGAGTGATTTGAGACAGAAGAGAAACCAGTGCATACATCCAGAAAATCTAGCTGTGATGAACCTGTGCATATTGCTGAAGGTAATATTGTTTGTCATACGCTGAGGATGTGTGTTGCAGAGAACTGTTGGTGATTGAAGGCGTTAAGTTTTGCTATGGCAAAGTGCTGGCTACTTGCTGAGCCATTTATTATTCAAAGTGAATTGTAAACTGGCTTCTATGTGGTGTGAGAGTTCGATTCTTGTGCTTACCAAATGTGCGTTACAATATCAAGGGCTTGTAATGATGAATAAGTATGTTGATTATTCCAGTGGAGCTGCAAGAATATCTTGGTTAACCTAATGAAGCTTCCTTTGTAGTTGCATACAATTAGGGTTTAGCAGTTTTTTGATATACATGTGAAGGCATTATTGTAAGGGTACTTGTTTTTAAGAATATTATTGCTATTGGTAAATCAGTAATCAGTACAGCTAGGGTTTGATCTTTGTGCAGAGAGAATATGAAAGTTAGTCGCTAGAGCTAGGGTTTGGCTTGATACCCTGTGTGTGAGTAAGAGTTGTTGAGAATTGAGTACTGCCTGAGCAGTAGATTCAGATCAGATTGGTTGGTTGATCGATATATGTTGCAATAACAATTGACCAGATTTGTATTATATTGCTGCTAGGGTTTCTGTTTGAGTTGTCCTAATTATGAGTAGAAACTTCAGGGTTGCCTTATAGGTTGCTGATCTGAGTTTATAAAAGAATACATTGTTAAGAACATATTGATGCTGCCAGGGTATGACAGTGAAAGTGTAGCATTGAACTACTTAGCACAACAACCTCATCATTATCAAAAGCAACGAAAGGATTTACAGCATAGTTTGCTGCCCAAGGTTTACAATGCTGCTATCCAAAGAATGTCTTGTTGAGAGCATTTTTTTGCTGGCCAGGGTTTGATATATTTGCATAAGGCTTGTTGTTATGAACAGAATATTACTGCTAGGAGGCTTGGCTACAAAGTGCAGTGCAGTAGCTATTGATGTCAGTATGGGAAGTTAGGGTTTGATGGCTTATTGAGCAGAGATCCTGTTACTTTCATGTATACGTTGATTTGTGAGCAGAGGTTTACATTGCAGAAAAAATACCAGGGTATGAAAGATTATATCCTAAGCAAAGTTATTGGGACAAGGGTTGTATATAGCAGGGTTATTTATACTGAGCAGAGATTGTGTTATTTGATGCCAGTATTTGTATGAGCCTAGATTTGACATTGATGGTTGTATTCAGCTGCTAAAGGTTTGTTAGTTGTGTATGATGCTGCTTTTTGACAGAGACATGTATATGTTGAGACAATTAATTATGGAGCATTTGCCTGACAGATTATGTTGCTGAGCTAGAATTTATTCCTTTGAGCAAGAAGAGTTGGCATTGTTGTTGATGATCTTGTATTACTGATCAACAACAATGCCAATGATTCTTATTAGCCGCTTCTTCTGTGATGTGATTTGCAATCATCGTTTATTTTTTATTTATTTATTTATTTATTTATACGCATTATGGAGCAATTGCAACATGGAGGAGTTGTACACTTCCAACTGTTGATTTTGGGTAGCATCGGATGTGATCTAGCTCTGAAATTTTGTGCAGGGGCTAGAATACATGAGATATCCAAGTCTCAGGATTGTTTAGAGAAATTCCAACCGGATGATAAGTTATTAAAATAATTAATATTTTTAATGGGGTTCCTAAGTCTAAACTTAGGAAAATAAAAATATTAATGGGTATTAATAAAGATATGGGTGAAAAGCTTCTAAGAGACGAGGATCAGGTCTGTTTTAATCTTTTAGCTGTTGATTAGGGACTTAATCTCGGTTGTTGATTCATCAACAAAAAAGTATAAGAGAAGACTTGAGAGTCATTTTTGGAGACACACTGGGCAAATACTCAGTAACCCGAGGGAAATCGATTCTTAAGGAGAAGAAGTTCGATTTCAGAGGGAGAGTAGCAGGGTGAAGGAAGAGGAGGGTATCAACATCAATTAGAGATTGAGGAAAAGGTGACACAGAGCATCTGAGAGACATCGCAGAGGGAAGATCAGTGAGACAATGCAGCTAGGAGATGTAGTCCTCACGCAGGCTGACGCAGAAGTGACGCAAAGGAGGGTAGAGGGTCTCCAGGGTGTCAGAACTTCTCCAAGAGGAGGAGAAAAATTGTCTCAGGTGTTTTTCTCAGAAGTGTCTCAGTATTCTGTAGAATCTTTCTTTGTAAAGAGATTGTTGTTGAAGAATAATAAATAAACCCTCATCTGCTGCACCGGTTTTCCTGCATTGGGTTTTTCTGGGGACAGTTGTCCAAAAATAACTGTGTTGATGTGATTGATTCTTGTGCTTGTATATCACTGTTATTTTTCTCTGTGCTATTATGTGATAACTGCAGTAGAATTTATTTTAATATTTATTGAAGGGTTTTGCAAATAACTTATTGTGGAAAATAAGTAGGAGAAATAAATCAGTTACTGTAATAGAATTTCGTGTTAGAATTTTTCACATGGTTTCAGAGCAGAGATTGGGCAATAGGATTAAAGAATTTGCTATGAGTTAGGAGCATGATGCTGGGGCATCAACTCAGAAGGACTCACGCAGATCTCCAGAGAAAGAAGAGAGCACGAAGAACATGGATCATGATTCTTCTATGTTGGCTTCCAGAGTGGAAGAAGAAGTCGCTTGCTTAGCGAGTTCTACCTCCTCTGAGGTTTGGTATATAGATAATGGAGCTTCCTGGCACATGACAAGAATACAAGAATATTTTTCAAATTATCAGGAAGAAAGGATGAACTTCCAAATCACCATGGAAAATAAGTCAAAATGTACCCTCGTAGGAAGAGGTACTGTAGTCTTTCAAACAGAAGCAGGGGATCGACTTTGAGCAACCAATGTGCTGCATGTGCTAGGATTGGGGGTGAACTTTCTCTCTGTATCTCAACTTCAAAACAAGGGTTATGATGTTTTCTTCATTAAAGAGAAAGTATATGTCAAACACCTGAGTTGGAAAAAGAAGGCCCAGATTGGAGTCAGAAGTAACAGGCTGTAAAATTACAGCTAGAATCTCCAATGGCACTGATAGGCAGCAGTGGGAAGAAGATTTGAATGAACTATGACACAAGAGGATGTGACACTTACACCATGGGGCTCTAAGAATTCTCGAAAGAACAGTAACAGAAGTTCCGGAGTTGAGTACCAAATGAGATGATGTATGCAAAGGGTGTAGAATACTTCGTCACCTTCATTGATGGCCATTCTAGAAAGACTTGGATCTACTTTCTAAAAACCAAGGATGAGGTTTTTGGTCAATTCAAAGAGTTCAAGGCTCTAGTTGAGAATCTGACAAGAAAAAGGATAAATATATTGTCATCAAACAATGGTGGAGAATACATCGAGAAGGACTTTACTGATTTTTGTGCAAGGGAAGGCATCAAAAGAGAGTGGACAACTCCCTATAATTCAGAGCAGAATGGAGTAGCAGAAAGGAAGAACAATATTATTGTTGAAGCAGCGAGGGCGATGTTATATGATCAGGATATGCCCAAGCTTCTATGGGCAGAAGCATGCAACACGACTATTTATGTCCAGAACAGGACTCCTCACAGGGCATTAGGTAAGATTACTCCGGAGAGTGTCTTCACCGGTAAGACGCTTGAGGTGAGTCATTTCAGGGTATTTGGGAGTTTGGCATACTGCCATATACCCGAAGAGAAGAAGAAGAAATTGGATCAGATTGCGGAGAAAGGATATCTTGTAGGATATAGCGAGAATGCTAAGGCATATAGAGTCTATCTTCGGGGGAATATGAAGATCGTAATTCAACGGGATGTAAAGTTCATGGAGGACAAATCGTTCAGGAAATCCCGAGAAATGCCTTTTGAAGAGCAGTCAAAGGATGATCCATTGGTCCAACCACTTCGACCAACAAAAACTAGCACCAATATTTCTGCTAAAAGCAAAACTCCAGAGGTATCACAACAGGTGGAGTCTCAGGAAGAGGAGTAGATAGATATACCCACTACCAGTGGAAGAATGAGCCAAGAACTTCGACAGATACTACGAGATGCAAAGGATTTCGTCGGTGCGCCCAAGAACGAGAAAAGGGAGCATAGATAGCCAGACAGATACCAAGCCTTGGTAGCTCAGGTTGGAGAACCCTCTAGTTTTCAGGAGGCCGTTTAACATCAAGTATGGGTAGATGCTATGGTGGAGGAATACAGTTCTATAATGGTCAATGATGTCTGGAAGTGGTACCTAGGCCTCAGGACAGGTTAGTTGTAGGTTCGAGATGGATCTACAAAGTCAAATATGCTGCAGATGGCAGTGTGGAAAAATACAAAGACAAGCTTGTGGCTAAGGGGTATGCTCAGAAGGAAGGGATAAACTACGAAGAAACCTTCGCCCTAGTAGCCAGGTATACTTCTATTAGATACATGATATCCCTTGCAGCACAGATGGGGTGGGAGATTCACCAAATGGATGTCAAGACGACATTCTTGAACGGGGTGATAGAAGAAGAAGTATACATTGAACAACTAGAGGGTTCTGAGACACATGAGAAGAAATCTCATGTATGTAAGTTGAAGAAAGTCTTATATGGGCTTAAACAGGCACCTAGAGCATGGTACGGTCGAATTGATGGTTACTTGTAGAAGATGGGATCCGTCAAGAGTGATGCAGATCCTAACCTCTACTATCTAGTTGTAGAGAATGAGCCTCTAATCCTGCTATTATATGTGGATGATCTTTTTCATCTAGGCTCATCCAGGCTCATCAAAGATTGTAAGGAAAACCTAGCTACAGAATTCGACATGAAGGATTTGGGACAAATGCATTATTTCCTGGGGTTGGAAGTTTGGCAGCAGAAGGGTGGGATTTTCCTTGGGCAAGGGAGATACGCTACAAAGATTTTGAAAAGGTTCAAAATGCAGGATTGTAGACCTATGGCTACTCCAATGATTACCAACTGGAAGAAGATTGATGCATCCGAAGATAAAGAAGTCGATCCCACCTTGTACAAGCAGTTCATAGGGTCCTTGATGTTACCAGGCCAGACATTTGTTATGCTGTCAACACCCTCAGTTAGTTCATGGTGGAACTAAAGAGGGCGCACTGGGCAGGAGCCAAGCATGTTCTCAAATATATTCAAGGAATAGTCGAGCATGGACTAATGTACACCCAAGGCAATGACATCACGTTGAGTGGGTTCACTGACACAGATTGGGCTGGAAGTTCAGTAGATCGGAAAAGTACCACTGGGTACTGTTTCAACATTGGATCGAGAATGACCTCCTGGTGTAGTAGGAAACATAAATCCGTAACTCTGAGCTCAGCTGAAGCTGAATATATGGCAGCTAGCACAACTTCGTGTGAAGCCATATGGCTTAGGAAATTCCTTGTGAATCTATTCAAGAGAAGGATGGTAGCGACCAATATTTTGTGTGATAATCAGAGTTGCATCAAGCTCTCTAAGAATCCAGTTTTTCTTGATTGGTCGAAGCACATTGACATCAGGTGTCACTTTATCAGAGACTGTGTCCAATGAGGGGCTGTACAATTGAGGTACACCCCGACAGGAGAACAGGTGGCAGACATTCTCACCAAGGCTCTAAGAAGAACAAAGTTTATTTATTTCAGGGAGAAGATGGGGATGATTAAGAATTTGTTTTAGTAGCAGAAGTAGATAGTATAGGGAGTTGCAGTGCAATAGTTAGCAATGGTAGTGCTATGGACAACATAATGTAGCATATTCAGAGGGAGCTACAGTACAGATGTAGCAGTGATAGTTGCAGTGTCATGGGTAGCAGTACAGGGTGCAACAACGCATTAGATGAGGGGCAACAGACTGAGCATCAACAGCGCATAGGACCGATGTCATGGATCAGTGTGATGCCTCTATTAGGAAGCATTGCTAGAGCACATTCCTCGCTAAGAGGGAGTGTTGATTTTGGGTAACATCGAATGTGATCTAGCTCTGAAATTTTGTGGAGGGGCTAGAATACATGAGATCTCCAAGACCCAGAAATTGTTTGGAGAAATTCCACCCGGATGATAAGTTATTAAAATAATTAATATTTTTAATGGGGTTCCTAAGTCTAAACTTAGGAAAATAATATTATTAATGGGTATTAATAAAGATATGGGTGAGAAGCTTCTAACAAATGAGGATCAAGTCTGTTTTAATCTTAACCGTTGATTAGGGATTTAATTTCGGCCGTTGATTCATCAATAGGAAAAGTATAAGAGAAGACTTGAGAGTCATTTTTGGAGACACACCGGGCAAATACTCAGTAACCCGAGGAAAATCGATTCTCAAGGAGAAGTTCGATTTCAGAAGGAGAGTAGTAGGGTGAAGGAAGAGGAGGGTATCGACATTAGTTAAAGATTGAGGAAGAGGTGACGTAGAGCATCTGAGAGACAACACAGAGGGAAGATCAGTGAGACAGTGCAGCTAGGAGACACAGTGCTCACGTAGGCTGATGCAGAAGTGGTGCAGAAGTGACGCAGAGGAGGGTAGAGGGTCTCCAGGGTGTCAAAACTTCTCCAGGAGGAGGAGAAAAATTGTCTCAGGTGTTTTTCTTAGAAGTGTCTCAGTATTCTGTAGAATCTTTCTTTGTAAAGGGATTGTTGCTGAAGATTAATAAATAAACCCTCATCTGTTGCACCGGTTTTCCCGCATTGGGTTTTTCCGGGGACAATTGTCCAAAAATAATTGTGTTGATGTGATTGATTCTTGTGCTTGTATATCACCATTATTTTTCTCTATGCTATTATGTGATAACTGCAGTAGAATTTATTTTAATATTTACTAAAGGGTTTTGCAAATAACTTATTGTGGAAAATAAGTAGGAGAAATAAATCAGTTACTGCAGTATAATTTCGTGTTAGAAATTTTCACCCCAACACTTTTTAGAATAATGGAATTATTAATTATTATTATTTATGGTAAGAGGTTGAGCTAGAGGCACTATTTAAATAACAACTACCTCTCTTACTTGGGCATTGTTGGATTTGAGAGGGTTCTCTCCCCTGATGCTTAATGACACATCTCTTGGATGTCCTTGGACAACCAACTATTTTTTGTGGGTAAGGATGTTTGTATATTTTTAATTGTTTTTCCCTTTGTTGTTGAAACCGCTAGACATATTTCAGGAGTTAGAAGGTGGTGTACTTTTCTCATATTTCATGTTATCATTAGAACTTTGCTTATGAATACATTTTTTTTTATCTATTCATGGATTGATGTTTCTCATACATCGTTTTTGATAGCTGTAATATTGTCAAATATTGGGTGTTTTCTACACATGCAACACTCTAGCATAATTTTTGCAATACAGGCCAGCAAGGAGAGGAGCACAATGGACTTGTATTTTCAGCTATTGTGCCTTTTTACCATCTTTCAAGCAGCTTACCATTTGAGATTTGTTATGACCCCATTCACCCAAGGGACGAGGCACTAAGCTCCAGTCTTACCATCAAATTTTATTTATGCAACTTTAACAAACCTGTTTTGCTGGAATTTACTTTTTAAATCACCTTTGCACTTCATTGCCCGAGTAAAAGTAATAAAAATAATAAAATTCAATTTGTTATATTGTGATTTTTTTTTGGAAACAATTAGGAACAATTTTTCCCATGGGATATAGCTCAATTGGCGATTGCCTTGTTATGAAGTAATATGTTAAAGAATGAGATTCAAAGTTCAAATCCTTGTGGGTTAGACCAAAAAAAATGAGCAATGATTTTTTAGATAAAAGAAAATCATAATATACTTTTCACATTACAATATATAATATATAAATAGCAGTTATAATTTGTTATTTTGTAAGCTTGGCAGGACTACATCTTCAACATGTCCAATATATCACCTCGATCGGGGCAGGGAATTGAACTAGTGACTTCACATCAAGAAGTGCCTTAATAGAGCATCTCATCACCATCTATCCAAGTCCCCGTCAACAATAGTAGCTCTAAATCAAGATCTATTTTATCATATAAATTAAAATAATGATTCCGTAACCATATGTCAATCTAATTAATAACCACATAAAAACTTAATACTTACAATATAACAAGATTCTTAACCATGGATATTCACCCCCACTTTACCATGGATATTATTAACTTGTAAATAGGTTTTGTTACAATGCCATGGTTTATCGATACCATATTCTCAAAAACCATAACTCATTTCCCAATCAAACTATTTTATAAATATTTTATTTTAATTTAATTTTTAATTAAATTTAAAAACGGAAATGTTATAATTAATTTTGAACCCTCTATCCTGTCTACTCCTATAAATATTTTGTGGATATTCAATAGAGATTAAATCAAAGTTCTAATAAAATAAAAAATGAGAATACTTTTATATATAGAGATGTGAAATTTATAAACTATAAATAATGTTATTAAGAACTAACATAGATCCATCTTGACTAAAAATCTACCAAGCAATGTTAGGAATCAAATACCTCGAGGTGCAAACCTTTTCTTAAATTTTGTATTAGAAAAGAAAGAAGTTTGCATATTTGATCGCTCTCGGCGCTTGGTAGATACAGTGTTCAAATTGATCTACGCTGGTTACTTTATTGCATCTTGCTCTTGTAACTTGAGTAAATTTATGATTTATACGGACTTATCATGCTGAAAAATACTGTTGAGATGTCATCTGCGCATAATGAGTTTTATCTATTTGTGTCTCCCATGCTTGCATATTTTTTAATGATATAATGAATATGTCATCAAGTATTTATAGTGAAATGTGTTCTGGTTGCCTAGACAATGAGGTTGAGTGTTTACACCATGCTGTGTTTTGTGCATCTTGCAGTATCATTGGAGGAACTTGTATTATTGGGGGCTTGTATCTTGTAACCTGGGCACGCAAAAAAGGGGAAAGACATACAGCAGCTTCTCATCGCACATCTGCCATGCCTGGTCACTATGATGAAGACCTACATCATTCTGGAGTTGATCCTCTACTGAAGTCATCTTACCAGAGAAATCAAATTTATTCAGGGCCTAGTCTGCCAGTCTCACGATCTTGGTCAGAGTCATACAGACCCTAGGCATCCAGATATCTCTGTTGTCATGTCTGAAATAGTATTTTGATTCACGGTTACCTTTTTTCTGGAATTTTGATGAGATTTAATGAAAATTCCTTTTCCCCTTTGGTTGGTTGTACCATTAATATGCCATTATTTCTCTATTGTTGTGTTGTGAATGCTGCTAATAAAATTGGAAAATGTCAAATGCAACACAACGTTTTTAAATAATCAGATTTTTCTTCTAAATTGTTTTTCTGTCTTGTAAATTTTTCAGTTTAAGATGTTTGGACACAAAACTACTTTGATTTGATCTGAACATAACTTGATTTATCTAGGACCTAATTTTATCATGCATATAGACATTTGTTAAGTGTGTTTTAGAGCATGGTTGATGACTTGGAATTTTGGTAGTAATTGTTTTATAGTTGTGTTTCTCGGAAGTCGTTTTGAAGAGAACGTGAATTAGCGTATGGACACTCAAATGGAGAATTTGTACGCGATTCATTAAAGCTTTTGTTACCAGAAGTGAACTTTTGTTTGAACTTATCTTGATTCCTTTGTTATTCTACTATATAGATGATTAGTTTGTACTAGGTGGGTCAATTTCCTTGTCACGACTATATTGGAGTACATGATAGTCCAAAAACCTAACTTATTTCTTTCTTGTATTAAATTTACCGTATTTCAATACTTTTCAAAACATTGTTTTTAATATCTAACTGGTCAAAATACTTCCTTTTACATACCATACAGCGAACCTGGAACAGATCTTTGGTTTTTGAAACGACGTTATATATTTGTATGAATGTATGACTTATACCCAACTTTTGTGGCCTGCTTGACTACCTCTCGCATGCCTTTCATTTCTGTCTTCCATTTTGAAAATTTCCATTGTTTTCTTATATTTCTGTTGAATTAGTTCTTCTTTTGAACTGTCGACTGCTTTTTGTCCTTATTCTGTTGGTGGCATTGTCTATCCTGCATGTGCTATTTTCAAGCTAGAACCTTGCCATTGTTGTCTTAAATTTTCGTAACCTATAGCCTTGCTTTGGTGAACACGCATGCTAAGTTCTATTTACTTTATCTTTTCGCTTAATTTGACATGAGCTTATTTTCTCAAACAAATCCATTATGAAGGGCAGGCCCTATTCCTTGCCAATGGCCATCAACCGCCGTTATATCTATTATCTACATACACAAACATTAACTATATTAGTATATACCCCCATCTTGAACAATTTAGAAAGAATGATGCAATAATTTTACATTGCTTTTCTGGCTTTTCCACCATTATCTCTGCATTCTGAACAAGGGGCCATGTTTAAAGGGTTTTAACAGTTTAGGAATCAAGCGGCTATGTTTAAAGGGTTTTAACAGTTTAGGAAACATGTCATAACTTGAGTACTATTTGATGTTTTTGGTCATGAGATAATGTTTTTGAAGTGTCATCATATACTTTTCCAAAAGGCATTTGGTCTAACCTTGTGCTATTTTGGGCCTTCGCAGAGGACTAAGAATTTGCCTAGATTTAATTTATGACGCATATCCAAAGGCTTTAGTCACAAGGGGATCCTTACAAATTGGCAAAGTGCAGATGGGGCTGGAAGGAAGCTTGTGAGAGGCAATTTGAGGCAGTTTCGCCCAAGTGACAAGTTTTATGCTGCAATAATATGGAGGCTGAAACACTACATACTTTGCCATGCTATGCTAAATGACTGACATCTCTCCAATCACGAATTTCTATGAAATTGATCTGAGACTTTCAGCACCCTTGCAATTTTTTTATTATTAATTAATAATATTGTATTTTCTTAACTGATAATATTTGTATTATTTTTCACGGATGTTACATTCTATACTCATCAATTTACAAGCATATATACACTAATGATACTCTAGCTTAACCTAACCTCCAACATTCATGACACACCTAGGAAATGTACAAGTTTAGTGGTTGACACACTTGAGAAATGGAGGGGCATGTTAGTATCTGCTGATTTATTGAAGGCAAGATGTACCATTACGTTTTCATAGTTTCTATGGTTTCATGAATTAACTTGGCATACCATATATAAAAATGCTTAGGTATAAAGCTTAGGTAATTAGTTATAGTGCTGGTCTATTTTTCTAGACTAATAACTTCTATTTTTCTAGACTAATAACTTGGGCGAGATACTTTATTTTCATTGACATCATTGACTAAAGTTCCAATTTGTGTTTCATCTTCTGTCATTAGTGTGTTTATTTTGTTTGTAGTTGTATCTCTCACAATAGTGTATTCTATTGTACACATCGTGCTTTGTCATTCAATGCATTTTTGCTTATTTTCGTATTTTGTTGGACTTTATTGTCTGTGGATATTCCATTGGACAGTTCGTCACAATAGATCTCATAATATTATATTAAAAATATGAGATTCTACATTATTACAATTTTATTAAACTTTAAGATCTGTATATTTAATTGTAATTAGTGCATGTATGCGAATGAAAAATATGTAGAAAAAATAGATAATGACAAAATAAATTCACACACACACATAAGAGACAAAATATGCTCTGGGAAACCCTTTCGGGAGAAAACCTAGTTGGAATGTGAGGCCGTTTCCCTCTCTTTCTTTGTCTAGAAATATAGTTGTAGGTACAAAGAAGTAAGGCTTGTGGCCCGTGGGCTGCTACAACATACAAATCCTTTGTGTGTGCTTTACCTCCTATCCCTCTTGGCTATCTTTGCTCAACTATGGAACAAAATATTCTTGAAAGAATGGAATGCCTCTTCCTTCTAGTGACCCAGTTATAACACAACTCGATAACCTACTAGTGGTTAAGTTTGACTACATCAAATCTTAACTAGAGTTACAATATAGGCTTTTCTAGAGTCTTACATCACAAACACGTGGCTAGCTCCTTTTCTATGAATAATGAGCGCTGACGTGACATCGTCTCAAACCATGGTGATGAAAACATGAAGGTCAACCTATGAGTTCATAACTTTTGCATATGAACTTCGATTGGCGTGCTTCTTACGTTGTTGGAAAGAACTTTGTGTGTAGAATGACTTGAAAAGGTGATGCACTAAAGCGACAAAGTTTTAACCCCAAAAAATATTGTTCGGTGTCTCAAAACACTCATGGAAGGTTTCAGATTCCGTTTCGCCAAATTGGGCCCCGTCAGTAAAAATGGTTCCATGAGCTAATTCCTCTTCTTTTTCCACTAAATGCATCGAGATGGATGACAAACAATATAATGATCCAATCCAGATAAAAAACAATCCTCTCGTTTTTGAGCTTTGCATTGTCTAGTGTTGACATTTGTAACTAGGTTCGGTCTTCATAAATGTATTTGATATGTACTTATCAAAAGAATGAAGAAAATATTTTTATTATTATTTCTTGATTTATTAAAGCACAAGTTTCATGCTCGGGTCATCACATTTTAGGTCAGAGTCTCGATCGAGGACTTTTAAGATTTATTCTGAGTCATTAAAGTCATTGTACATTTAAAGAAACCCTTCTTGGGCTTTCAGATCATGTAAAAAGAATTATTTTTGAGTCAAAAATGAATTTATTCTCCTCCACACCAAGTCAGCCTCAAGAAGATCAAGTCGACCTCAAGTCAAGTAATTCAACCTCACTGAAGGGCTATAAATACAAGGAGTTTGAATTGTTGGAAAATGTAACTAGGTTCGGTCTTCATTAATGTCTTTGAGTAACTATGTAGTATACTTGTCAAAAAAATAAAAAAAAGAATAATTATTATTATTATTATTATTCTGACTTATTAAAGCATGGGTTTCATGCCTGGGTCATCATGTTTTAGGTCAAAGTCCCCATTGAGGACTTCTAGGATTTATTCCGAGTTAATATAGTTATTGTACTTTTAAAGGGACCCTTGGGCTTCTGAATCATGTAAAAATGTTTAGTATTGAGTCAAAAATGAATTATGTTACCTCCACACCAAGTCGGCCTCAAGGAGGGCTATTTGACCTCACCTAAAGGCTATAAATGAAGTAGTTCAAATTCCATTTGGAGGACAATTAACTCAAGCAAGTTCAATATCTCTTTGAAGTTGGGAAAAAGAGCAAAGTCAAGGAAGAAGGCAAAAGGAGTGCGAGTTTGGTCTAGGAGAAGGAAGGAAAAACGAAGTTTTTGTGCATCTCTCTCTCTCTCTCTCTCGTGCCCTAGATTGGAAGATCAAAGTTCTCTTGTTGATGTTGTAGCTAGTTGCTGCTGCTAGATCAAGTATAGGTCGAAGTTGCTATTGTTGGGTGTTGCAGCTTTAGGAAGTTGTATTGGGCCAAGATCAAAGTTTCTAAGTGAAGATCAAAGTCTTTCAATAAAGATCGAAGTCTCCAAAGAAAGGTCGAAGTTGCTGGGTCCAAGAAGGTGTTGCTATTGCTAGATCAAGTAGGATCATTTGCAAAGGAAGCAGAAGGCTGACTTGGTGTGGAGGAAAGTTTGTGTCAAGGTTTAGAGTCTTGGAATATCTCAAGAAAACTATTAAAAGAAGAATTACTGACTGGGTTTTCCCCTAAAGAGGGGTTTTGCCTTCGCTGTGTGCATATATTTGGTGTCCATTGATGTATGTGCTATTGCTTTGGTAATTGCTTGATGAACTAAAAGAAAGAAGATATAAAGAAACCTAATAAGAAATCAAGAACATCACAAGTAATTATTAAGTATAAAAAAATCTTTTTGCCTTTCTGATTTTCTAACATGGTATTAGAGCTTTGGTGAAGAAAGAAGCAATAGGCAGTCTCAAGTACTTGATAAATCATTCAAAAGGATTATTTCAGGGAAGAAGTCTACTATATGTAAGAAATATGTCTAACACAATCAAGGGAGAGAACAAACTTGAAGGAGCCTCAAACTATAGGTCTTGGAAGAAAAGGATTGACCTTATTCTTGAAAAGAACAAGGTACTAGACTTGGTAAAAGGAAAAGTAAAGAAGCCTTCGTAAGGCTCCAATGATGTTAATAAAGTGAAGTTCAAAGATTTGGAATCAGTGTCCATGAATCTAATGGTAGAAGGAATAAATGACAACCTTGTCCCATTCATAGCCAACATAAACCATGCTCAAGAAATGTATGAGGCCTTGTCTAAGTTATTCACTATTAAGAACATTGGTCAAGTAGCAAGCCTGAAGAATGAACTAAGGACCACAAAGATGAGTAAAGAAGGCACAATGGCCTCCTTTGTGATGATAGAAATAATCATTGATGATCTTTTGGTCATTGATGAAATTGTTCCAGACAAAAAACTTGTGATCACTGTTATATTAGGATTGCCACCAACTTGAGGTGCATTTGCTGCAGGGCTTAACAGTTGGAAGGAAGCTCCCACTTTTGAAGAATTATGGACTACTTGTAGTAATTTTTTTTAAAGGATTTCATTAGCTTCCAATCTCAAAGAAGTTTCAAATGCCTACGTTGCTCATCACAAAGGAAACTTCAAGAAATCAAAAGGACTGAAGAGGAAGGTAGACATGTCCAAAGTAAAATGCTATCAATGTCATAAGAAGGGTCACTATAAGAGTGACTGCTTGAAAATCCAAGAAATAAGAAGAGAGAAGGAGATTAAGCCAATGTTGCTGAAGAAGAAGACCTAAAGAAAACCAAACCTGAAGAATCTGATATAAGGGACTTACACTACTAAGTCCTTTGCTTCTAGTCTTAGATACTGTATTTTGTATTTTTGATGTTTAGTCTTTACAGGTTTTAGCATGTTTTTGGAAAAGACATTTTTATTGTTTTTGTAAGTTGATAGGTATCTCTCAAGCTTTGGAGGGAGCCCCCAATATCTCCCAAAAATAAGTATCTCATTTCCTTTCAATTTCTAGTTTCATGTACTTATTTAAGTTTTAATTATATTATATACTAATCACCATTCTCCCTCTATTATCTTGATTAGGAAAACATCTGCTATATCCTCAAGGAGTATGGAAGAGGGCCTCCCAAGACAAGGTTTGACAAGGAACAAATGTATGCTTTAAACTACAAAACATTGATTTCTTTATAATAAATGTTTGATCATTTAATAATTTATTACAAACATCATTATGTCTAGCTGCATTAAATCATAATGATTCTTGTTTTGGGTGATTCATCACTTGATAAATTTACCCTTATATTCTTAATTGATTTTATAGGACCCTAGATAGGTTCTCTGGAAAATCCTAACCTAAAGGTATGATAATGTTAATGTTTGAAACCCTAAAAATTCTTAGGGTTATTGGGAAATGCTATTTGAAGTTTTTGTTGATGATGTCTTGTCTAAGGTCTTGGTATGATCATGAAAACCCTAAATATTAGGGTTGAAATGATGTTGTTTGAAAATTTGAACCTTTGAAGTTTTGATATAATAAGATTTGCTTTGCTATTTTATGAAATCCTAGATCTTTAGGGTTTGAATGAGCCTAAAAGAAAACCCTTGTTATAAAGTCCTAGGAACGAAACCCTAGGTTTATATATGTGTCCATGTGGTTGAAACCCTAGCTTGGTCTAGGTCGGTATGTGTCTCGTATGCTGCCTGACATATGTTATGCTTATGATTGATGATGAATGCTAGATATGTGTTAACCTAATTATTATTGGTCGTAAGTCTTAAAGGTTTAATTTAAGCCTTTGTCTAAGTTTGATATTCTAGGATGATGTTGTGTGGGAATTCTAGGGTTTTGCAGCGAAACCCTAGTAATAGTTAAATTTTCTATTATGTGTTATATGACAATCTAGAATATATGAATCCATATAATGATTATTGAAATAAGAAAATATAGGGTTTGTAGTAAACCCTGGTGGATGCTAGTCATATTGTTGATTGACATGTGATTGGCTGTTGATTGTTAAAAGCTTATATATGAAATCTAGGGTTTGTATGAAACCCTAGTAGGAAGTCTAATATACAAATTATAAAAGTTGTTAGATACCTTGTAGATCTATTTTTGTTTGAATTGTTTCTAGGGTTTTCTATATGTTTTAGTAGGGTATGTCATACCATTGGTAGAAACATTGAAACCCTAGATATGATGAAAGTTGTCTAGGGTTTATGACAAAGTTCCTAGCAAAATGTTGAAGAGTATGTGTCTTTTGTGTGGGTATCTGACATATAAAATTGAAATGCTTCTGTGACTCTAATATGACTAACTTCATGCTTCTATAGATTTGGTTGTACTTTCTATCTAAGTTGTGTGGGTGCATAATCTTCAATATGGTGAAGATGATTGCAAGTAAAGTTGATATGATGATGATAATAATGATAACTTTGATGAGATCGATGGAATCCACGAAAGATTCTCCGTTGTCGAAAAGAAGAAGTTGATTTCCCAGAGTTAAGAGGCAACCTAGATAGAAGAAATCTCCCTGAGATTAAGAGGGAGCCTCAATAGAGAAAATCTCCCTGGTTGAGAGGGAGAGCACAGTTTTGATTGGAGAATGAATTTTGAAGGATATGTTGTTGCATGTGAAGTTGAAAAGGAAAGTATCTTCTAACAAAGATTTGATTGATAGTCCTATCGTGTTGAGAAGCAACATCAGAAAGACCCTGAAGGTTTGTGTTTATTTATGAATATGTGAGAGTATATTATTGATTGAGGTTGTGTTTGTACAGGTAACTATCTCGAAGGTTTTGATAGTAAGTTGGTTATTGATCAGTTTAATTGGGAGAGATTTGTTGTCCTAGATCTGTTGGATCAAGGAATGTTGAGGCTTTGTGAGTGAAGCATTCCCTAGGAGGTCATCTGGTTGGCACTTTGTGTTGATGTCTAGGTCTCGAAGTTGGGAGGGTGGTGTTGGTCATAAAGCTTTGACTTCAGATTCACACCCAGATCCCTAGGTTGATGGTTAGTAAGTAAACTTGATGGTACCTAGAGAGGCTGAAAGCTTGAATCCATCTTAGTCCCACTTGGATAGATTGCCCTGGTTAGGAATCTAATCCATGGCATTGCGGTGCCTAAAATTCTTCATGGTTCATATAGTTGAGATCTTCTTTGTACTTGTATATGAAGAATACCTCCCTAGTTAAGAGGGAGTGTTGGATAATGTAACTAGGTTCGGTCTTCATTAATGTATTTGAGTCATCATGTAATATACTTGTCAAAAGAATACATAAAAGAATTATTATTAATATTATTATGACTTATTAAAGCATGGGTTTCATGCTTGGGTTATCATGTTTTAGGTCAAGGTCCCCATTGAGGACTTCTACGATTTATTCTGAGTTAATAGAGTCAATAGACTTTTAAAGAGACCCTTCTTGGGCTTTTGAATAATGTAAAAAGTTTTAGTATTTAGTTAAAAATGAATTATGTTACCTTAACACGAAGTCGACTTTAAGATGATCAAGTCGGCCGCAAGGAGGGCTATTTGACCTCGCCTAAAGGCTATAAATGAAGCAGTTCGAATTCCATTTGCAGGACAATCAACTCAAGCAAGTTCGATATCTCTTTGAAGATGGGAAAAAGTGTGAAGTCAAGGAAGAAGGCAAAAGGAGTGTGAGTTTGATCTAGATGAAGGAAGGAAGGAAAAACAAAGTTTTGGTGCATCTATCGCTCTCTCTCGTGCCATAGATTGGAAGATCGAAGTTCTCTTGGTGATGCCATAGCCAATTGCTGCATGTTGATACTACTAGATCAAGTATAGGTCAAAGTTGCTATTGTTGGGTGTTGATGTTTCAGGAAGTTGTATTGGGCCAAGATCAAATTTTCTAAGCGAAGATCGAAGTCTTTCAGTAAAGATCGAAGTCTCCAAAGCAAGGTCGAAGTTATTGGGTCCAAGAAGGTGCTGCTACTGCCAGGTCAAGTAGGATCATTTGCAAAGGAAGAAGAACGATGACTTGGTGTGGAGGAAAGCTTGTGTCAAGGTCTAGAGTCCTAGAATATCTCAAGAAAACTATTAAAGGAAGAATTACTGACTGGTGTTTCCCTTAGAGAGGGGTTTTTCCCTGGCCGTGTGCCTATATCTAATGTCCATTGATGTATGTGCTATTGCTTTAGTAATTTCTTAATGAACTAAAAGAAAGAAGATATAAGGAAACAATAAGAAATCAAGAACATCACAAGTAATTATCACGTATAAGAAAATATTTCTGCCTTTCTGATTTTCTAACACTAATTCATTTGGAGTATCTCATTCTCTCTCACATGGTTCGATCTCTGAAGTTGGACGCTGGAAAAGTGTGAAATTGTTTAAGGGCTAGAAAAAGAGTTGGAAAGAAGTGTGAGTTTCTGGAGGAAGATAGAAGGCCTCAAAATCAAAATTTTGGGACAAATCTCACTCAATTCTAAGGTGTGTCAAGGGAGATTGAAGTTCTCCAAGTTTGGTTGAAGCTGTTGCTGCTGGGTCGAAGCTGCTACTGGATCAAAGCTGTTGCTGATGCTTCCAGGTCAAAGTTTCTTGTGAAGGGTTTTCATTTGCAAGAAGGATTGAGGGTTGACTTGGTGAGGAGGGAATATCTGTTTGGGTCTAGTGTCTTGGATCATCTTGAGAAACTATTGAAGGAAGAATTGTTGAATGGGTTTTCCCCTAGATAGGGGTTTTTCCCTGGCTGTCCGCCTACATCTGTTTCCTTGTGTTATTGTTTTGGTAATTGTTTGATGAACGAAAAGATAAAAGAATCACAAGTAATTATCTATATAAGAAAATATTTTTGACTTTCTAATTTTCTAACATGGTATCAGAGCTAAGGTGAAGGAGGAAAAAGGCAGTCTTGAGTATCTACTAGAAGGAATCTAAAGAATTGATCTAGGGATCATAAAAGAAGCTCTTAGAAGAGAATAAGCTCACTATCTTCAGGGACAATGTCTAACACATTAAAGAGTGAGAACAAGTTGGAAGGAGCATCAAACTACAGATATTGGAAGAAGAGAATTGACCTCATTTTTGAAAAGAACAAGGTCTTGGATGTGGTCAGAGGGAAGGTGAAGAAAGCTACTGAAGAATCCAGTGATGCATACAATGTGTAGTATAGCGAATTCGAAATATTGACTATGACTATGATGGTAGAAAGCGTTAAGGAAAATCTTGTCCCATGTATTTCCAATATAGGCCATGCTTAAGAAATGCATGAAGCATTGACAAAATTATTCACTATAAAAAATATTGGTCAAGTAACAAGCTTGAAGAATGAGTTAAGAACTGCCAAATGACAAAGGAAGATATTGTGGCTTCCTTCTTTGTAAGGATATCAAGGATTAGAGATGAACTTCAAGCCATAGATGAAATAGTAACAGAGAAGGAGCTAGTAATCACTGCACTATTGGGATTACCACCTACTTGGAGTTCTTTTGCTTCATGTCTCAATAGTTGGAAAGAAGCTCCCACCTTTGAACAATTATGGAATGCTTGCACCCAAGAAGAAATGATAATTTCATTAGTATCCAACAACGAAGAAGAAAATGTGTCAAATGCATACTTCGCTTCTCACAAGAAAGGACACTCTAAGAAGTCAAGAGGGCCAAGAAAGAAGATTGATATGTCCAAGATATAATGCTACCAATGCCACAAGATGGGTCACTATAGAAGTGACTACCTGGACAATCTGAAGAACAAGAAAATAGGCAGGGATCAAACCAATGTAGCTAAAGAAGGATCTCCAAAGAAGACTAAGCCCAAAGAATTGGACATAAGGGACTTACACTACTGAAGTCCTTTGATCTAAGCTTTAGTTATTTTACTTTTTGATGTTTGGTTTTTAGGTTTAACATATTTTGGAAAAATATTTTATTTGTTATTAAGGTTATAGGTATCCCTCAAGCTTGGAGGGAGCCCTCGTCAATCTCCAAAGATAAGTATCTCATTACCAGTTTCATTTTTAGGTTTCCTTACTAATCTATTTTTATTTGCATCAAATACTAATCACATTTCTTCTCTTATTTTCCTTGTTAAGGATTTTTTTTTAAAGATTCAAGAAAGAAGCCTTCACAAAATAAAGCATTGGAATTACAAGGTTTGTTAAGGAATAAGAGGTATGTTTTGAATTACAGGTTTCGTTCTCTTTATATTCATTATTGATAAACTATTACTAACACCTTTTTGTCTAGCTCTCTTGAATCTTAAAGATTCTTGATTGGGTGATTCATCATTAGATAAATCTACCCTCCCCCTATCTTTGATTGCTCTTGTGGAACCCTAGAAAGGTTCATTGTGAAAAATCCTAACATAAGGGTATGTCGATTATTATGTATGAAACCCTAACCTACTTAGGGTTATTGTTGGAAGAAAAAAAGTTTGATGTTTTGATGAAGTCATGTTTGGGATTTTGGTATGGTCATGGAAACCCTAACCTGTTAGGATTGAATGGTAATGTTTGAGATCACAAACCCTTGAAGTATTGGTAATTTAGGGTTCTCTATGTTTTGTATTGAAACCCTAGATCATTAGGGTTTGGTAAGGTGTGTGAGAAAGACCCTTATAATGTCCTAGAAATGTTTTCCTTGGCATGTGTGTGTTTGTCTGATCAAACCCTAGTCTAATCAAGTTTGTTATATATCTAACTCTTATTGATATTTGTGTTGTTGGGTTTGACTAACACATGCTATATAGTATGCTTGTGCATGATGATGGAATCTTAGATATATGAGTTGACCTAATTGTTGATGGTCATGAGTCCTAGGGTTTGGAAATAAGCCTTAGTCGAAGTCTGATTCTCTAGGATGATAATATTTGTGAATTCTAGGGTTTTGTAAATCAAACTTTATTAGAAGTCCAAATCTCTGATAATTATGATGCCTATTTGACAATTTGAGATTTGTGTAAGATTGTTGAAATCTGAGTTTTAGTTATGATTAATGTTTAATTGTTTGAGAAAATCTAGGGTCTGCAATAAACCCTAGTGGAAGCTAGTCATGTTGTTAATTGAGCTGTGATTGGTTTTTGATTTTTGAATCTCATGTATGAAATCTAGGGTTTGTATGAAACCCTAATGGGAAGTCTAACATATGAATTCTAAAAGTCGTTAGATACATTGTAGATCTATATTTGTTTGAAATGTCTTTGCATTATGTTGTAATAGGGTATGTCATACCTCTAGAAGAAATAATCAAACCCTAGGTGTAATGAAAATTGTTATGAAATGCTCAAAGTCTTAATGAAGTAGTCTAGGGTTTATGAAAGAAACCTAGTAAGCAGTTGAAGTGTACATGTCTCTTGTGTGTAACTAACTTTGAGTATTTTTCTATCTAAAGTTGAGTGCTTTTGTGATTTTGATATGGTTGACATCATGCTTCTATAGATTTGGTTGTACTTGGTATCTAAGTTGTGCAGGTACACATTCTTCAAAGATGGTGAAGATGTTCGTAAAATAAAGTTGATGTGATAAGCATGATGTGAATGATGATGATCATAATAACTTTGATAAGGAGGATGGAAGCCATGAAAGATTCTCTTATGTTGTAGAAAAAAGTAGAACTCCCTAAGTTAAGAGGGGGCCTAGATCAAATCTCCCTAGATGGATCTTGAATGAAAGAAATCTCTCTAGATTGAGAGGGAGCACAGATGGAAGGAATCTCCCTAGTTGAAAGGGAGGTCATGTCATAGTCATGATGGATACCTAGATAGAAGAAATTGGAGAATGTATTTTGAAGGGTTGTTGAGATAAGAAAAGTTGGATCAATTTATGAAATATGTTGCTGCATGAGAAGTAAGAAAGGAAGTTGCATGGTTGAGGAATCTCCTATCAAGATTCATTTGGAAAACTCTAAGTCCTAATGTGGAAAGTTGAAAAACAACATCAAGTTGTTTGGAAAACCCCAGAGGTTTATCTCTGTTTGTGTACATTTGAAAGTTTTTTACTGATTGGGGTTGTGTTTGTACAGATAAATCTCTCAGAAGTTTGATAACATGTGTTTACATGTTGACGATCAATTTGATTGGAGATATTTGTTTGATCAGGAAGGATTTGTTACTGATCGGGAAGTTGAGGCTTTGTGAGTAAGACATTGCCTAGGAGGACATTTAGACGACACTTTGTGTTGATGTCTAGTGCCCGAAGTAGGGAGGGTGGCATTGGTCATGGAGCTCTGACCTCAAATGCAAACCTAGATACCTGGGTTGATGGTTAGTAAGTAACCCTGATGGTACCTAGAAAGGCTGAAAGCTTTAGTCCATCTTAGTCCCACTTGGATAAATTTCCCTGGTCAGGAATCTAGTCCATGGCATTGCAGTGCCTAAAATTCTTCACGGTTCATGTGTTGTGAGATATTTCTTGTATTGATGAATACCTCCCTAGTTAAGAGGGAGCGTTGAAATTTGTAACTAGGTTTGGCCTTCATAAATGTATTTGAGATGTACTTATCAAAATAATGAAGAAAACATTATTATTATTATTTCTATGACTTATTAAAGCATGGGTTTCATGCTTGGGTCATCATGTTTTAGGTCAAAGTCCCCATTGAGGAATTCTAGGATTTATTTCGAGTCATTAAAGTCATTGCACATTTAAAGAGACCCGTCTTGCACTTTCATATCATGTAAAATAATTATTTTTGAGTCAAAAATGATTTTTTTCTCCTCCACACCAAGTTGGCCTCAAGAAGATAAAGTCAGTCTCAAGTCCAGTAATTCGACCTCACTGAAGGGCTATAAATACGACGAGTTCGAATTCATTTGGAGTATCTCATTATCTCTCACATAGTTCGATCTATGAAGTTGGAAGTTGGAAAAGTGTGAAATTGTTTAAGGGATAGAAAAAGAGCTGGAAAAAACTGCAAGTTTATGGAGGAAGATAGAAGGCCTCAAAATTGAAAATTTGGGACAAATCTCACTCAATTCCAAGGTGTATCAAGGGAGATCGAAGTTATCCAAGTTTGGTCAAAGATGTTACTGCTGGATTGAAGCTGCTACTGGATCGAAGATGCTACTGACGTTGCTAGGTCGAAGTTGCTTGTGAAGGGTTGTCATTTGCAAGAAGGATTGAGGGATGACTTGGTATGGAGGGAATTTTTGTCCGAGTCTAGAGTCTTAGATCATCTCGAGAAACTATTGAAGGAAGAATTGTTGACTGGGTTTTCCCCTGGCTGTCTGCCTACGTCTGTGTCCTTGTGGTATTGTTTTGGTAATTGCTTGATGAACTAAAATATAAAAGGAGAACATAAAGATAAAAGAATCACAAGTAATTATCTATATAAGAAAATTTTTCTGCCTTTCTGATTTTCTAACATCTAGAACATTTTCTTTAATTTGATTGAACACACTTCTAAATTGGTTTTTCTTTCTATCACGTTCCAAATTCTTTTGTTGGGCTTGCTAACTTATTTATTTGAGATTTATTAGTGATTCTTCACGTCCTTTTTTTTTGAACTTATTATCAAATGTATATAAATACAATTGCTTTAAGTACCTTGCAGATTTTTCTTAATGAAAATGCAAATGTTGAGAAGCTACATGCACCACTTAGCTCTCAAACTAGAAATGACATCATGACACATAAGCAATAGAACACACAATAATCCATAGCACAAGAATGGTACTTCTTTTGGAAGTCCTAGAGGGAGTGCACTCTAAGGAGCGAATGCCACTTTCAAAATATTCAACATGCACCCAATTACATAGATTGAGGTTTATAGATTAAGCTAGCGGAGAAAGAAGAAAGAATTATGAATAGAAGAATGAAAAATGCTAATAAATGTACAAATCTTATTAGAAGAAATGTGACTTTTTGATAAAAAATGTTGCTAATAATAGAGATGGTTTCTATTTCATAGATGTGTCCGTATAATATTTTCCCCACTTTCATTTACTTTAGGAAATACATAAATAAAGGCGAACATATTTTAAGAACATATAAAAAAATGTTTACCAGATCATACAATGAAAGCAGTTTCTTATCACCCATGAGAGGTATTGCATTCACTAAGTGAATTATAATTCTTCAAGTGAATTACAATATAGGGTGATTGAATATACACAAAATTTCATATGGCTTGGTTTTGTTTTATGTGGAGTTTTATATAATGGAATGTTATATGCTTACCCTTAATGATAAAATTGCTTATTAAGTTTTAATGATCATATTAAAGTGATTTTAGAAGTTATATATTATTGTAATTAATATCATGAATATATATGATAAAATATAGTTAGGTACCCATACACTTTCAAACTTAAGGGTCCAAGTATATATGACAAGTGAATAAGCGACATTATAAGATCAATATAGGAAAGCAATTTTAAAACATAAAAATTAACTATAATAGCTTATTTCAACACTCTCTTTGTTAAGTCCTACATAAAGTCTTATGTTGAGTCCTAAGAAGAACTTTAGTAAAGTGCTAGATATTGAGTTATTATATTTCTATTGTTATACTAGTGTTGTTAGCTAGATTTATTAATTGTTATTGTAACATTTGTCTCCTATATATGCCAAGGAGACGTAGTTTTAGAAATATTCTGGTTTTTGTACATTTGTTCTAATGTAAAATGGGGGGACAATAGTTTTAGAAATCATCTACTTTTTGTATATTTGTTCTATTGTAAAATGCAGTTTCTCCCTCAAAAAGACTGCATTTATTTTTCTCTCTTATTCTCAAGGTTTGGACATACTTGTGTTTTTTTGTATGTTATTTGGCCGTTTAGTGCATAACTTGGTTTCAAAGCATAAACCCATTGGATTTGACCCTCTCAAATGAGTCATCTTGATGTTTTTGCTATAACTTTCTTTTGGGACAACTTCAATACATGTAACTTTTGGAACTAGAGGAGACTTTGTTTTTTTGCTAAAAAAATTAGGTTTTTGTTCACCATACTTTTAGAGATATAGCTTGTAGAAATTAAAGGTTTTGACTAATCCATAAATTAGTCTGTGAGTTATCTTAGTTAGTATTTTCACTGTAATTTTTCTCTTAGATGTTTGAAAGATTTTTTTTTTAAGAGATCGAGGAGATATATCAACGTATCTATGATAAAAAATTCAGAGTTTGGTTTGTTATACTTTTAGAAATATGGGCCATGGAAATTAGGGTTTTAGACTAGTATTGAAACTGATGCCATGGATGCTTTTGGCAAAATTGTCATATATGAAGCTATACAAGTCCAAATGAAGTGCCACTAGTTCCACTGGAAAAAATAAAAACCCTTCCAATTCTTAAAAGTAGATATGAAAAATTAGTTATTTGGTGGGATGTACATTTTAGACTAGTATTGACAAAACTAACAAATTTTGGCAAAGTTATCATAATTTTATCGTGACACAATAAAATTTTGTCAAATTTGTGGCATTTTGGAGAAGGCATATCAAGATACTACAAATAGAAATTTCAAACTCAAGATTAAATTTTAGGAACATATATGGAGAAATATTTTCCAATAAGACAATATACAAATCAGGGGTTTTAAAGGCATGTTATCTTGAAATTAGCTTAACCTTTGATTGGAAGATTTATTTTTGGCAATTCAAAATTTGTGATAAAGAGAAAAAAATGAGCTTTACTATTTTGTCACTCGTAAAGGGTTTTGAAATAATTTCTACTCCCACGAAATCTGCAGATAACTTACACATGATGCTTGAAGGAAGTAAAGACTTCAAAAATAGTAGTGAAAAAACAAGTTAATGAAACGAGCGGTAGTATGTCAAAACTGATGGATTTTTCATATTTTCATGATATCCTTAAAATGGGATATGGAGGATAAAATGAAAAAGTTGATGGGCCAAAAGGTAGAACAATTACAAAATTCCATGGAAACCATGCTTTTACAGAGGCTCCCTAAAGGGGATATTTTGATGAAAAAAATTATGAAAATAAGGAGAAAAACATTGTTGAACTTTAATCATATATAATGAATATTTGAACACATTTGGAGAGGACATGTATTGATCTTAAGATCTTGATCATACATCAATTCAAGATCTACATCATTGGGAGTTTAACTTAGACCAAGGAACTACTTAATTCACAAGATTGATATGGTGACATTTGATGGTAAAGATCCTATTGTAGGACATAGATTGTCATTGATGTCAATATGGAAATATTCGAGGAGAAAACGGAGCCAAGAGGAGCCAAGAGGAGCAGCCAAGAGGAGCAGACGGAGTCAAGAGGAGTAGATAGAGCCAAGAGGAGCAGCCAAGAGGAGCCAAGAGGAGCAGACAGAGTCAAGAGGAGCAGACAGAGCCAAGAGAAGCAGAGAGAGCCACATATATATAATATACCAAAGAAGAGGAGCACATAAGAGAAGATGGAGGAAACAGAGAAGCAGAGCCAATGGAGGCATGCAAATGAGTTATCAGGAGCCATCGGGAGTGGAACTCATATATATATGTGTGTGTGTGTGTGTGTGTGTGTGTGTGTGTGTTATCAAGCCTGTAAAACCCATGTACGCATGTTTTAACATTATCGGCGGGTAAAAACCATATAAATATGTAATTAACGCAAACAGAGGCGGAAGGCTTATACATCTATGCATTTACTCATCGGCGGCAAAAACATAGTTATATGGCAAACACACAACGACGGAAAAGAATATAATATAATATAGTTATAATATATATAAAATATATATATCTATATAATATATATATATATAATGTAATATCGAATGACAACGCTAATCCGGCGGGTCGGCTATGTGCCACCACTGAAACCTCCGATTGCGATAATGTACGCGGACCCGTTGCGGCATTGTGTTATGGTTGAATGCAATATTGCATCCACCCTATTGGGACTCTCACATTGTAATACCCAAAGGGCTGTCCTCTTGCTATGCGCCGATTGCGATAACGCATGTGGACCCGATTAAACATTATAACGTGGCTTGGGTCCGATATATAAAGGATCCCTCGCAGTCACTAATTTCCAATTGTGATTTAAGCGTGGACCCAATGCAGAAATAAATACGGGTGTAATGCATCCTGAAGTCTGCCCTTCAGTGTTTTTGACTGTTTTTCTCATATTCTTTGTGTAATGGAATTTTGGCATGCTCGGGGTGTTTTAATTCGAAAGGATTACGATGGCTATTCCGATGGTTCAGAAGGCTGAACGTCAGTTAAAAGGGGTGAATCATGGTGATTATGATTGCGATCAGGACAAGACATCTTCGTTTAACTGAAAGAACTCTGTGTATGCCCGTAATCATTGCCAAAATGAGCACTGTTACGGAAACTGGGAAGATGTGTTCTCCGTGGATCATTTGGATTTGTCTAATTAATCTATGTGTCCTTAGAGAGTCAGTGAACTTGCATAGCGTAGAGGAAGCCGCAACGACCGAGGAGGAAGCCTAAGAGGTGGTGTAAGCGGAAACGAATGGATAGAGGCATGGGAATGAATAAAACAGTAAAAACAGAGAACTGGGGTTGCTGTTGTGGTGGTGAAGAACCAGAGTGTGAGGTAGCAGAAGCAACAGAGGCAGTAGAGGTAGGAGAGCAGGAGTGAAGGAGAACCTCAACTGAACAGAGGTTGGCAGCATACCAGTTTATACCAAGGTTGGGTTGGATCTCAAGAGGTTGGAGCCTCAGAATTGAACATGATTGAAGTCCTTAGGGGTAAGTGCTCCTAAGTGCAGAACCAATGCAAAACAGAATTGGTGCTCTGGAGGTTGGAGCCTCACTGAAGTCCAAGTTGGAGCTTGACAGCTAATCACAATCAGATATATACTTATATTGTATTTATTTCATTGCACTGTGTTGCGTTCAATAAAAGCATTAATTCCAGCAGTTGATTTTTGTGTTCTATATATATATATATATATACATATCTATATATGCTTTTGGTAATCACTATAACAATTAAAAAGAAACACTGATTCACCCTCCCCCCCTCTTCAATATTTCCAACAATTGGTATCAGAGTAGGCTTCTTCATACTAGCTTAACAGCTTGAAGAAGGATTCACAGCCATGATGAGAAATCAGGAAGCATCAGGAAGACCTCCTCTGTTCAATGGCACTAACTTTGGCTTCTGGAAAAAAAGAATGACCTACTACTTAATGTCCCTTAGACCTGAAGTCTGGCATTTTGTTCAAAATGAATACCAAATGACTACCACTCTTCCAACAGTTCCAAACAAGAGGAAAGCCTACATCGCATATGCAAAGGCCTTGAACTCCATCACTAGTGGAATCACTGATTCCGAATTTACAAAAGTCATGCACTGTACCTCTGCCAAAGAAATGTGGGAGAAGCTAGTTGGCTTATACGATGGAAACTCAAAAGTCAAGAAGGAAAAGCTTCAAACTTACAGAAGACAATTTGAAAGTCTGAGGATGGAAGATGAGGAAGATATTGCAGCATACCTCCTTCGAGTAGCTGAAGTGGTAAACTCTCTGAAAGGATTGGACGAAAAAATTGAAGAAGGTACCATTGTTCAAAAGGTATTAAGGTCTCTTCTAGAAAGATTTGACTCCAAAATAAGTGCTATAGAAGAAGCAAAGGATCTAGATACCCTCAAAATGGATGAACTCCATGGAATTCTCACTGCTTATGAAATGAGGAAAGGTGGCCCAAGCTCCAAAGATGCAACATTCAAGGCCTCAAAGTCAAAGAAAGGGAAAGAAAGGAATGACTGTAGTGATGAATCAGATGTGGAATCCAAATTGGCTCAATTTTTACGAAAGCTGAAGAAAGGATCTAAACTTAAAGGCAAGTCTCCCCTTATCTATTTTAAATGTGGAAAAATAGGTCATTATGTTGCAAAATGTCCTCATAAACATGACAATGATGATGAAGGAAATTCTAAAAGAATGGAACACAAAAAGAAAGGGTTCAATAAGAAGAACTTCTTCTCCAAGCAAGATGAGTTTGATGAGGATGAGTTTATGGTCATCAAAAATAAATCATATGAAGAAAGTGATCATGATGAAAGCCAAGAAACATTATTCATGGCACAGATGATGATGACTCAGGGCTAGAAGGAAATGTAGATGAACTGTTAATAAGCGCCATTGAAGAAAATGAGAAACTACTGAACAAAATCATTTCTCTCAAAGTGGAAAACAAGGAAACAAGAAGGAGAGAAGATCTCTTGGAAGCAAAGCTTAAAGAAAAACAAGAGACTTGTGAAGAATGTGAGGCCGAAATAGTGTCTCTAAGAAAGGAGTTGGAGCAAATTAAAAAGGGCTGTAAAAGCTCTCAAATACTTGAGACTATTATGAAAAATAAAAAACCTCAACATGACAAGTCTGGAATTGGTTTCAAAGGAGAATCCTCAAGCACTAAGAATAGTGAAAAAAGCTATGCCGATGCACTTTACTGCAATCCAAAAGAAGAAAAAGTATGTTATCAAAAGTCCATCCCAGATCCAAAGCATGAAGAGAGAATTATTCCAAAGAATAACGTGGAGTCGAATCATGGACACTACAACAAATACAAACCTGTACTCTACTAAGGGCCCATCGTAAATCCAAAGAATTAGGGAGGAGTAATTCCCAGGAAGGAAATCGACTCAAACCGTGGTTGCTTCAACAGGTAAAAAACCATCTTTCTTGGACACTCTTTTCACTGTAAAAACTTTGGTCATCAAGCGAGACATTGCATGGCTCGCAGAAGTGAAACGCGAAAGCTAAAGGACTGAATAATCAATTCATATGCCCCCAAAAGGTAGGGACAAATAAAAACCTTCAATTCATTTGAACCCTTGACCAAATTTGATATGATTTGCTCTTTCTACTACAATAATGGACACTATGAACAAGATTGCCCACTCAAAGGAAGAAAGACGAGTAATAAGAACTCTAGCATGGATAAATGCGGCTTGGCTCTATATGCTCAAAATAATGGAAACCATTGGTTTGTGGATAGTGGGTGCTCCAGACACATGGCAAGAGACAAAAGGAAGTTTGTCTCATTGAGAAAAAAGGAAGGGAATGTTTCCTTTGGAAGTGGATCTGGCAGAATTATAGGAAAAGGAATTGTTACTCTGATCAATGGAAAAGGAAAAACTCAAGATGCTCTACTAGTTGACGGGCTCAAACACAACCTCTTGAGTGTCAGCGAAATCTGTGATCAAGGACATAAGGTTGTCTTCAGCACTAAAGATTGTGAAATAAGGAACTCTACCTCAGGGGAACTTGTGGCAAAAGGGGTGAGAACACCAGACAACATTTACATTCTGAATAAGATTCAAGAAAATAAATGCTACCTGAGTTAGACAGATGAAAGTTGGCTATGGCACAAGCGACTTGGACATACAAGCTTCGAAAATCTGACCAATTCCGGCAAGATCAAAGCTGTACGAGACATCCCAAGCCTGTTCAAACCAAATCAAGGAGTATGTGGTCCATTTCAACATGGAAAGAAAACCAGAACCGGCCACAAGACAATGGAGCTCTCTACATCGAAGCCCTTGGAGATCATCCATGTTGATGTTTGTGGGCCAACTAGAAATCAGGCACTCTAAGGAGAAAGGTACTTTGTGTTATTTGTTGATGACTATATTAGAATGATGTGGATATATTTTATAAAGTATAAATATGAAACTCTTGAGTGTTTTAAGAATCTAAAATCCCTTGTATAAAATGAAAACGATTCAAAAATTAAGTGCCTCAGAACAGACAGAGGGGAAGAATTCACATCAAACGATTTAGCGAGTTCTGTAATATTCATGGAATTAAAAGGGAATTCTCTGCTACCAGAACACCTCAGCAAAATGGGGCAGTTGAAAGAAGAAACTGAACAGTCCAAGAAATGGAAAGAACAATGTTATTAGCAGTAGACTTGTAGCCTAAATTCTGGAGATAAGGAGTAGGGACAACTATCTATACATTGAATCGAACTCAATTAAGACCTAATTGTGAAATGTTGGACACCTAATCCTAAATGGTTTAGTGTGGAAGTCGAATGGACAAAGCAGTCCAAGAGACCTTGGGATGTGAATCGCAACGGTCACATAATGTACCATAAATATAAATCATTTGTGAATAAAAAAATGAACTGCATGTTTTATCTTTCCTATCTTTCTCACTCCCCATGTGTGTTTAACATGGTATCAGAGCAGGGGATCTCCTGCCCTGCATAATTAATTTGAGCCACTTGTTTTTGTGGTCTCTATATGTCAGTTCTGCGTTACCTAACCTCTGCCGTACTGCACATCTGTTTCTCTATTTTCCATATACCATTTAGAAAACCTGCGCCCTGCTCTTCTGTTGCGCTGTCATCTTGACCTGACATTGAAACGTTTGAGCGCTGTTCTGACCACCGCCTCTGTCCTTCCAACGCTTCTCCTGTAGCGGCTCTCTGCATACAAAACGTCCTCTGTCGTTCTCAACTAATCCGCTGCACTGCCTCTGTCCTGACATGGTGAACGTTTCGTGAGTTTCGATGGTCTGCTATGCGTATGGTGCGCTGTTGGTGCATTGAACAACCTTGAAACGTTGTTGGTGAGCTGCTGAACGCTGGTATGGTTTTGTCTTAGAACACATGAGATAATGTTACAAATATTTGAACGCTGCTAACTGAATGATGAACGCTGGAGGCCTGTATTAATATTTGAAATGTTGTTTTTAATGCGACCTTGTACCACTGAGTTGTGTTAATGAGTTCGCCTGCCACGTCCAGTGGGCCAGAATTTGGAAGGAAATTTCATGAAGATTTTGCAGTAAATAACCATATCAAACTTATATATCGCCAGTAGCTTCCATAGAGGTAAATCAGGTTTAAAACTAATGAGTTTCGTTTGAAGAACCCCTATACTGATAGAAACAATATCATTTTCTGTAGTATATTCCGAACCGTCCTATGTCGAAACCTTGACACCTTTGTCTGTATATTCTATTTCTATCTTCCTGAGTTTGAGACGGTCGTCCATTATAGTTCTGTTATGAGATTCAAGGAATTCTTGGGCTAACTTGTGAGCAATATATTCGTATCCTCGACTGTCGGCCATGAAATATTCATCATCCCCATAATATTCGAATGTTGAAATATTCATCATCCCCATAATATTCGAATTTTGAAATATTCATCATCCCCATAATATTCGAATGTTTGGATGCCGCAATGAGCGATGATTTATAATCTCCCTCTGAACATTTTCATCAATCTTTTCGCCCCTCTCAATATACTTGACTTCCACCAGCTCTCTGGTCTGCCTGTCTCGCATAAGCCTGGCCACGCCGAAATTGCCTGAGCCAATGTCCTTGACGAGCTCATATCGATCATTGTCGTGCATAATGGGCAAGTCCATGCCCACAGTGGATTGAGATCTCATTTAAGAACAAAGTCAAGAGGTCGAAGAAAATTTGTATTCTCGATTCGAAGCTCCGGTTCGTGATTCGGCACCTGTACTCGTGCGATTCTTACTTGGAGATGTTGTTTAAGTGTCGGCCTCTCGCTTCTCTTCTACTAAGCGCATCACATAATTGTAAGGCGAATTCCTTGGATTCCTTCATGCCAATGCATTCTGCAAAGTTCGAGCGATCGAGCAAATAGTTCGGCAATGCAAGCTTGTTGAAACGACATTCGACCTCCGCCCACAGTTTATCCAACTCGGTCAAGTAGCAACGTCATGTCAGCTTGATTCATATTTGAATAAGCCGTGTAGAAGTCTTCTTGGACCTCGAACTAGCAGCGTCACATCAGCTTGATTCATATTTGAATAACCCTGGCAAACAAAACAATTCGAGTTGAAGTCCTCATGTGGATGATAGTAGCAGAACTCCTGTATCACCTGGAGGGAATGCGTTTGAAAATGGCAGTGTAAATGGCACTGATTTACCTGAAACAGGTTTGGTCGCTGAGCTTGATGACTTGATATGAGTGGAATTCACATAAGTGTGTACTGGGTGTTTTATCTGAGAACACATTTGCCTTAGTGGGTAGTGGGCTCCAGATGATTAATCGCACCAGTTGTTCAATCTAAAAGGGTTTGGCCTAACAGTTAATGCATTGCAGCTAGCAGTGGATACGACGGTTGCACTGCCTCAGCTTGGAAGTTGTTTGAATATGGGACACTTGGCTTACATTTCGTCAGTCTCTTCACTAATTGATATTCGAGTTGGTTGTCATCAACTAAGATCTTCATTTGTTACTTTGTGCCTCAGTGTCTTTTACCTTCAGATTTAGCTGTTGATTATGCTAGAGGAAAGTCTATAGTACTGTTCTGCATGATTGTCAACAGCCCTTTGGTGTTGGAAATGGCATTGTGAATGGTCCTGTTAATGGTGTTACGAAAAGGAATCCACCTCCTAGCTGCCCAAATGCGAATGGAAATGGTAACCATGCCTAATAAGACTGAACCGATTGAGTTTGGATTGTAAATTTTTGGTGCTTTTAGTTCGAGTCATTGTTAGCATCATTTTTTCTTTGATATTGAAATTAAGTGTCGCTTGCTCTCAAGCATTACAAAAGAGGTCCAAATCTACAATTTGCGGAACGTTCTGTACAGAAGATAGAGTGGGGTATCAATTGTCGGTTGCCCCTATGCATTAGAATCTTGAGCATACTACATGTGAAGTGTTTAACATGGTACTTATTGTTTGTTGGCATACAATAGAGGAATTTATTTGACAACCGGACATAAAGGAGAATCAATTTTCAAGGAAATATTTATTTCTTGCAAAGGATTATCAATTGAGTAGATTTCCCTCTTATCATCAGGCACTTTTAATTTTGAAGAATATTGCATTATTAGCAATTTTCCTTTACAAGTACATTTGTGATCATTTGTTGACTTGAGTTGTTTAAATAATGACAAAAATTCATCGATTATTGGAGTTATTGAGAACTCTAATCGTATCAACTGCTGAAAACACAGTGAAAATCAGGAAAGACACTCTCTATGACATTCAAACATGCCTGCATAATGTACAGGAAAATATTGAGTTTTTGCAGCTTGAGACAAAGCTACAGCAAGAAGAACTTACAGGCAATGGAGTCATCATTCTGACCTGTTTTCTGTTCAGAAGATTGAACAAACTTCCATAAACAGCAAGTCAATAATGTTACTCTTCATTCAAATAAAGCAGCAGTTGTACATGCAGATGCAAAAACTCAGTCTGCACTTCCCAAGCCCATCATCAGACCTTGGGAACAGCTTGTCCACAACAAGCACAGAACTGGTCTTGGTTATGACAAGGACTTGTCCTTTCATATTCCAGACTACGCCAAACCCATTCAGTTTCAGAGCGCTGGATTCATTTATGACAGTTCACCTGCTCCTCATGACAGTTCAGCTCCACCTGTTCCAGACTCTGCCCCTCTTCCACAACAACAACAACAACAACAGATCGTGAAATGCCAACACTGTGATCGAGTTGGCCATCTGAAAGATCACTGTTTTGATCTTCATCCATGTAACCACTGTCATAAAACCAGTCATTATTCACACAGATGCTTTAGAAACAAACGTCCTGCAAGAACAAAGATTCATCTAGGATGGATCGCTTCTTGGCAATGGGCATCAACAACCAAGAAGATATTCCAAACACATGTCAGAACTTGTTCCAGAATATTGAACAGTCTTGCAGTTGAGTTTTATCCATCATCTCACCTTGTATCTGACAGGGGGGAAATCATGGTCATCTACAAGCTTCAAAGCCACATCAAGCGAGCCTGAGCCACAACTGCCACACCAGTTTTAGAGTTGTAGCTAGAAACAAAGATTCCCCTAAAACATGCGTTCAGTTGGTAATCTGGGACACTTCCTCTAGCAGAAGACTTCAGCTTCTTGCCAGTTGCAGAAGAATTCCAGGAACAAAATTGAGAACACTTCCTCTAGCA